>JAJOOR010011086.1:0-33572 GCA_036250505.1 Solanum acaule
AGTCCCGATTTCCCCCTTTGATTATGCTTATTGCTTATGGTCATTTTAATTGCTTCCGCGACCAAGGATGTGTAATGATACGCTATGAGGCTTGTTTGAGGTTCCTTCGGGTTCCCCATTCGCCGGTCACGTCTAGGCCCTAGGCTTGGGTCGTGACACATAACAACCCACTCATAGTGTGATATACACCTCCACACAAAGAAAGACTAACATTTGATGTGCAAACTAATTATAGGGTTGATCATGATGTTCGTTGTCACTAAAAGCTTGATGCAAATGCTTACATCTAGAATGTTATTTGTTGGTCTACCATCTGAATACCCATATGCCCATCTTAGCAAAGTTACCAGCGTTTGTAAGAGTAGTGTAGGTAGACCAGACTTAGACATGGATGACATCAGGTTACGTGTATTCCTATTATCATTAACATGTGATTAAATTGTATGGATATATGATCTTCCATATAACTCAATTACCACATGGGATGAGTTGAACAGAGTTTTCCTTAAAAATTATTTATCATTGTCAAAGAAATTGAAGCTGAAGGATAGACTTAACAACTTCGTGTAACTACCCGGAGAGTTGGTGAGTGTTGCATGGGGGCGATTTACAAGTTATCTAATAAGTGTACCAAACTATAGGATAGATGATGAGTCATCAAGGATTTTTTTCTACAGAGCATTATATGACAATGGTAAAAATGGTGGCGGATACCATTGATGAGTCGGGGATTTCAACTCATTAAAGGATTTATATTTCGATTTTTAGTGTCCTCAATGCCTATTTTATGCTCTAAATTGATGTTAAAATTACTAATTTTCAGCAATGAAGGCAAAAGAGCAAGGCAAGGACAGTACTGGGCAAAACGAAGAGAAAAAGCTGAAGAAAAGCGACGCTGGTGCTCACCAAAGCCACTCGGCAAGTTGCCGAATGTCTCTTTAGCTCGCCAAAAGTTACAGCAGGCTAGCCCATGGACAAGGCCAACTTGGCGAGAGAAAGGTTGATTCAGTGAAGTGGCGAAAATGGATCGGCGAAGCACCGAATGGATCGGTGATGGAGACTTTGATCGCCTAAAGTTACAACAAAGAAGTTATGAAAATCCAAGTCAATAAGGCGATGGAAAGGAGCACTCGGCGCATCGCCGACCTTGTCAGCGGAGCCTAACTTATTTCGTCAAGTGGTTCCGAAGCTGAAATTTTGGGAACGTATAAATACAATTTTCAAAAGAAGAAAAAGGAGTTCTAGAGTTTTTGGAGAGTTCCCACATTGTCCAGTTCTGGTTTTTTTATCCCTAACATTGTTGTTCAACTTTTTGTGTAGAGATTTAGGGTTTATTGGATTTGGAATTCAATTTGAGCATTTTGAAGATTTGTGGATTGTTGCCCAAGCTGGTGGAAAACATAGTTGGTAACTATTTCTTGCTCTTTATTATGTGTGTCTAAAACCCCCATTCTTGGGGGTGTGATTATGTGATTGAATGCTTCAATTATCTTATGGATGTTAGTATTTACTGATTTGATTGTTGATTTGAAGTGGGTTCAACTAATAGTTGAATTTTAATTGATGAATTGTAGTTGTAAATACAATTTAACCTAGCATTCTATGCTTGCTTGAGAAAGAAGTTTTAGAGTTAAAATTAGTGATTGATGATTGTAGTGATTGGGTTATTATAGATAATAACTTAGCTTGAGAAAGTTGGTCTAAATCCAATCCTACTGATCTAGCTTGAAAAAGTAGATTGATTGAGGTATTGGGTTGTTTATATGTGTTATGTTTGTCGAGGTTTAAGAGAACTCACTTGATTCATGATAGTTGATTGAGAAATGGCTATTACACCTAAAGCCAAGCCTACCCACTAAGATTCAACAATTTCTAGTAAATAATAATCACCCATTTAGCGAAATTTGTATTCAATTGATCACACTCCCAAGGACCCCTCTCTACTTTTTTATTCCCGATTGTTTGTAGTTGTTAATTTTTCATTCAAATCCCCCCATTTGACATTAATTGTCAACCCCTTGCCATTTACTTTATTGTTTCAAAAATGTCTACACCTACAAATGATTAGAACACCATTTCACTTAGTAATTGAATTCTTTACCGTATCACTCCCTATAGGATCGACCTCTACTCTTAGTTGGGTTTATATTTGATTGTATCCAAAGAAACCATCTCCACCGAGTCAGACTAACCGATCGGAGACCAACACCGTTGTCCGTACAATGCCTCAAATGGAGCCATCCGAATAATGGAGTGATAACTGTTATTGTAGGCTAACTCTACTAAGGGAAAATGTATAGCCCATCTAGCACCAAAATCGACCACACTAGCTTAGAGCATGTCCTCCAACACCTGAATCGTGGATTCGGATTGGCCATCTATCTAAGGCCAAAAAGTTGTACTCATATCTAACCAAGTAACCAAACCATGTTGTAATGCCTTCCGAAAATGGGAAGTGTACAGTGAACCTCGATCAAAGATAATAGAAACCGAGACTCCATGTAGTCACACAATCTGACTAATATAAAGCTCGACTAATTTCTCTGCCTATACTTCACCCGAACCAAAATGAAGTGGGCAAACTTGGTCAGCCTATCAACAACCACCCAAATAGAGTCATAGCCACCCACTGAGGTAGGCGAACCCATAACAAAGTCCATAGTGATCCGCTCCCACTTCCAAGTAGGAATAGGCATCCTCTAAGATATACCCTGGGCCGTTGGTGATCACACTTGACCTGTTGGCAAGTCAAACAACTAGAAACAAAGTTTTCAATATCCCTATTCATGCCACACCACCAGTAATGCTGACTCAGAATCAAAGATAGCCTCATTGGCTTCCCCTTTTAATATTTCGTCTTGAATAAGACTGAACTTCTCATCATCAAACTGGTGCTCATGGATTTGCTCGACTCAAGAAGACTAAGCTTCAATAAAAGCAATGAAACCATCAATATATTCAAACAAACAAGAATGTTAGCTAATCTCTGAACATTTTTATCCAATGATCTCTCCTCAATACTGAACACAACAATACTCCCCATGTTAGGAGTCTTCCTACTCAAAGCATCAGCCACCACATTGGCCATCATAGTCCTTAGCAACTCAAGCCATCTATAATGACTCAAGTACAGATCATTCTGATTGAAGATGTACTGAACAATCTGATGATCAGTGAAGATCTCATAATGCACCCCATACAAATAGTGAAGCCATAACTTAAGCACAAAGACCACGGCCTCCAAATCAAAATCATGAGTAGGGTAGTTCTTCTCATTGGTCTTTAACAGCCTAGAAGCATAAGCAATCACCTTCCCTTTCTGCATCAATACACCACCCAAACCAACTCTTAATTCATCACAATTGTCACGCCCCGAGCCTACACCCTGGGAGCGGCCATCACTCGAGAACTATTTCTGGCCAAAAAGTACCCTTGGCCTGGCTCAACTCTTAGCAGAAGACTTACTCAACATAGAATTAATTCAAATGAAATCTTTAACTTAAAAAGTCTCAAATTAGACAACTTTGATAGTTTAGAAATAAACATTCACTAGCCAAAGAGGCAACTCAAGTCTAGAACATAACAATCGAAATGAACAAGACTCATGAAGTATGTTTATCTATCTATGAAGCCTCTAATACTATGAGGGATGTCAGTACAAGACCCTCGATTATCCTAACAAAACAGGAATGATAAAACATAATAAAGGGATCCTCCGGAAGCAAGGAGGCTCACCAAATAACTCTGGAACTCGACTAGATCAATGAAGCGCTGGTTGATGATCCTAGTTACCTGTATCTGCATCATAAAAGATGCAGGCCAAATGATGTCAGTACATAGAATGTACGAGCATGTGAGGGCAAATCTAAACAAGACATAAGCTTGAACTGGAAATAAAGAAACAACTTACCTCGTCTCAGCTCAACTTATTTCAATATAAAGCAGTAGTAAAGATGCATTTTAAAACAATAGACAATAACTTAATGTATTAGAAAATACAATATAACTCAGTTTGTATGCAAAAATACAAATAACTCTGTGGGAGATTCTCTAACCGACAACCATCATTATGAGATATGTGATGATACAATGTCTAGCCCATGCTGCCAGAACTGTCTTATACTTTGCTGGGGTATAGGACCTACTAACTAAGTGTATCCACAAGTCTATGCTACAAATAAATAAGGAATCATCTAAAAAGTATGATTCTTTCTACCCACGTTGGCTACATGGTTTATGAGGGATGTTAGTTGTTAAAACTCTCCCTCATATCAGTGCTCAATACTACTCCCAAAATATAGTTAGCTCATATGTTTTTGAGAAAACATTTACTCTTCCTCAACTTTGAGATTATTACTCAAAAGGTTTTCTCTAAAAAGTGATAGTACTTAAAACTGCTCATGAACTCTTTTGGAAATCGGTGTTTCCTCTTTCTTAAATGTAAAAACATTTCTATTGGGAATACTTAGTTTTCATATATCATTTTAAATAAAATGAACTCAACTCTACTCTTCCTCAAACTCAAATGCCCAGGTCTTAAAACAATTTTAAAATGGTTTGCAAAAGACTCGAAAGAACTCTCAAGACTTGACTCGTAGCTCGACCTTGAATTTGAATTATAAATTCAAGGTTATGATTTCATGTTAGGAATGATTTCAAGATTTTTAGAAGTATTTTATAGTAGTTAGAATCAAAGGGGAGTAAAGGTACCCTTTGAAAGAACTCAGACGGGCTAAATGATAGAGAACGGTGGGGGAAGGCGACCCTGGAGCACTGAGTGGCGCAGGGCGCCAGCCCTTGAACTACAGAACAGTAGTTGGGCCACACTAGCTAGTGCAGGACACCAGGCCCCAAACTATAGAGCCTCACTACTGGCGTATTGGTGGGGCAGCACGCCAGCACTTGCCAAGAAAACCCCGACAAATTTCTTACTCATTTTCTGACCCTAATTCACCAAGAACCGAATGGTTTCTTCCCCAATCACTTAGATTTGAATACCCAACATAAGTACACAATAATCTACTCAAAAACAACTCTTAAACTCCATACAAGTATCTCAAGAACTCATCAAAACCCCAACAAGAAAGATTACAAATGGAATTTCAAGAAAACACTTCAAGAACTCAAATCCTTCAACTTCAAGAACGAAACGTCACTGAAAATAACATGATTGATGTGTGGATGAATGAACCCAACACTATGAGAACTCACATACCTTTTAGGGATCAAACCCTAGGCAAAAATCCACAACTAAACTTCAAGAACTTGACGAACGCCTTGGATTTTCTCCTCTTTTCTTCTCCTTTCTTTTCTTGAGCTCTTTTTATAAAACCCTGACGTAAATTAGGATTGTGAAAACTGAATAAAATCAGTTTAGAGCCCTACATATAACCATAATTTTTTTTAAGCTGATGGGGTAAGCAAAAGACCAAAATACCCGTCATATTTTCGAGTAACTGATTGAATAACGCTATCAAAGACACTTAATCCAGTTCTAAGAGTCAATGATCATTAGTCAGTATATAACTCAACTAAATGAGTTGGGGTCGAATCCCACAGGGAGTGGTACATGTTTAAGATTCAAGAGTAAAGTACAAATATGCTCAAGTCAATCATAGGAATAGACATTTACGCATAAAAACATAGTGTAATTCAGGGGGTGACACGAATGCCAAATAAGGGTTTTTGGTTTTAACTATCAGCTACAACAACAAATAATACAAAGAAGACAATAATGAGACGGGTTCTTGGGATGTGATTCGATTATAGGCTAAGGTAGACAAATGGGTAATTGCAATTGTTAGAAAATAGCTGTAAAGTAGTGAATAAGCTAGACTATAGAGGAGGTAAATTTTCTCTCGAAAAATTTACCCAAATCAAGTTGATTTCTCTTGAACATCAACAAGCATGCAAACTAAGAACATCCTACGCTTTAGTCCATTCACTCTATCGAGCTGAGTGTGTGGAAAAGGGTTTAGGATTCACTCTCTCGAGCTAAACCCATGACAACCCCATACCCATAGATCATCAATTCAGTAATCTTGGTTTTAAAACCTCTCTCTCAAGCAAGCCAAAAACACGAAGGTAGAACTGCATTTGCCACTACAATTATTTAAATTGAACCACAATTACTGATTGAAATCACTTCTAAACAACACTTAAACTAACAATTAGCAATACCCACAAGCTAAATCAGCCCATAATCACCTAATCACACCCCAAGAATCCGGGGTTTGAGCTAGACATCATAAAAAGATATAAATCGTTACCAAATTGTGTTTCCATCAACTGTTTAAGATTAATTTCGTCTTTACAAAGGTCTAAATTGAGGAATTTCAAAGACCTACTTTTAATTTCTCAAAAATGGAAAACTTCAATTCTTCAAAGCTAAGGGAAAAATGTCTCAAAACTCAGAGTTCAAACTCAAAATTACTCTAATGAATCTTTAGAATAAAATCTGATACTAGTTGCCTATAAAACTAAATGTTCAAAAATGTATTTATAGTCGCCAAAAATATGTTGTGATGGACCATTTGTCGCAGTAAGTCGGGCACACCGATCAACTTGGCGATCCGTCCTTTGACCCATTCCATCACCTTCTTACTTTGGCCTTTAGCATCCTCAAGGTCTGTAACTTTGGGCGATCTCACACTGCATCGCGAAACTACTCAGCGATCCGCCAACTGCTCCTTTCTCTCGCCAACTTAATTTTCTCCTTCAGGGCTTGGAACACTGGAACTTTAGGTGAGGTAATGGCCATTCGGCGACTCGCCAAAGGGACATGGCGATCTCCACGCTTTCATTTCTTTGTTCTTTCAGCTCACTTTGTTCCTTTTTGCAAATTAGTGTCCATGCTTTGTTCCTCAATCGATATACCTGGAAATAAAGGGTTTTACATCAGTTATTGGCACAAAATAAGCATTTGAGGACACTAAATTTATCCAAATAAAGCCCTAAATGAGTCCAAATCTCAGACACATCAACACCCCCAACTTAAACTTTTGTTTGCCCTCAAGTAAAACTCAAGTTAAGCAGTTCAAAAAGGATGCCACAAATAGTGCTACACAAGATTCAATCATGAATGCACACAACAAGACTCAACTTGCTTATGCAAGGATCAATTGTGCAATCAAAGATTCAAGTTGTAACTCACCATTATCAAAGATTCTCAAGTGCACAATACTTGCTTCAAATGCAAGTTCAAGCTCAACAAAGGTACTCAAATGCCCTCACACAAAGATGATTCTATATTCACACATAATTTGTTCAATAATTTATAGCTCCGAAATCACAACAACTCTTACACTCACAAAGATGAACACATGCATGACTTCACCCATAGGCTTGCCCTTATTTTCCAATCAACCTTCGTTTCAGCTCACTCAAGATCAAAAAGGTCTTTTCAAGGCTTGTAACGGGGCTGAGTGTAAAGGTATGGTCATTTAGGCTCAATGGCTACTATCCTCATGAAATATGGTGTGAACAACACTTCCTTTACTTTTCTTCTTCATTCTCATTCATGCTCAAAAGTCACCCCATTATTCACTTTCCATGGAATACTGGACACTCCATTTCTTTTGCACTTTCACAACTTTATTTCAATTTTTTTCATTTTTTTTTATTCTTCTTTTCTTTTTCTCTTCTTTCTCTCTCTTTTTTTTTGTATGGAGGGGTTCCATCTTTCTCAAAGCCATGGGTCAACGGGGGCCTTCTTTGCACTTCTTGATTTACCTTTTCTTTTCACCACACCCCCAACTTAGGCATTTGGCATAAGTTGGCTATTCAAACAAACCACATCTCATGAGGATTAAGGGTGAAGGGATAAAGAAAGGTCACAATGTCATCAAGTTTCTTCCAATAAAAGGGTAAAGCTCAAAGGGTGTTCAAGCAAAGATCACACACTCACAAAGTAGGCCACAAAAGAGGTATAATGTCAAATTGTTTCACTCTTAAAAATTGTTGCCTAAGATCATTTCAAGAGCTCACATCACTTGGTCAGCCGGACCAATGGGGCAAATTCTAGGTGTCATCACACATGGTTCACGGTAAGCTCATTACACAAGGCATTGACACCAATATCAAACAAGACTCCACACTTTTGCTAGTGTGCAATGTTCATCACAAAAGACTCAATTCGATAATCGGCTAGTCACAACGAGATGCAAAAAGTTCATATATTGTCTATGCAATTTTATTGGCCTCATCGTAGCCGCACATTCATGTTTGTTCAATTGAGAGCACTATTCAAGTCATCGGTATTGATCATAACTGATACTCAAATTTGCACAAGAACAGCCACATTCAAACATAATCAAAAAGGGTGGCAAAATTTTTAGAAGGGTCCAAAAAACCATTTTCATTTAAAACAAGGAGCCACAAGCTCAAACATCCACAAAAATAGTGTCAAAACACAATATATACAGAAAAGTCATAATCACAAGAGGTAGGTATGGAAATACCTCAACGCACCATAAACAAAAAACAATTTTTCCTCAAATGCAAAATAACATCCAAAAATGAATACAAGTGACAGAGAGGGAGGTAAAGAGGGATCCTGTCTACACAATCGCTCCATCAGTCGGGGCATCAGTATCCAGAGTCACATCAACAACACTCGATCCACTAGGGTCAGCCAAGGGTGTGTCTACCAAAGAAGTCTGCACAATTGCATCTACCATGTCCTCCCCAGTCTCTGTAAGGCCCTCGTAAGAAACCTCCTCAGCAACCCCAAGCATCTCCTCGTCCATCTCAGCCTCACACTCAGGATCAGCTACCTCCTCAGCTCGAACATTATCTCCCGTGATAGCCAGAGGCATATCTGGCTCAACTAGAACATTTGGGATCTCCATTGTCCTAAAAATAATCGACATGTTGATGGACTTCAGCTGGTCCACATCTCCCCTCAGCTCAGCAATAGCGGCCCTTAGGGCGTCACCTCGTCAGTGGACCCTTGGCCATGCTCGCACACCGTTATCCTTGCCGCAAGGGAATCAATAGTAGAACTCGGAGGTGTCACAGCATCGGTGAGGGCCTTCTCGATCATGCCGGGAATGGTGGACTCAAGTTTGGCGGCACGTCAATCAGCAGAATAGGCTAGCTGCCCCATCCATAGTAATGCAGTCTGAGTGAGCGGGGGCCGGGAGACAGCAGCAACAACAGCACTAGATCTGGGAGTCAGGGGAGCAATAGAGGTACTAGGCGTAGTAGAAGGTGTACTACTAGGTATACCCTAAGGCCCATGGGCCAGAGTAGGCAAAGGTGCCTCTGCAGGTAATGCATCGGTATCCACAACCGGGGAAGAGTCCACTGGGGCTGCCTTCTTCTTCTTTGCCTCATCCTTCAAGTACTCCGCCTCAATCCTCCAGATGTTAGTAAAACATGTGGTAATCACTTCCACATACTTATTCTTATCTCTAGGCACCCAAGCATGTCTGCATAGCTCGGTAATCAGCACCGGGAATGGAATGGAGGTCTGTCGTTGCTTGGCCCTCACAAACATCTCCTGTGCAATAATCATCCTGAGGTTTAGCCGTGTCTCATCAATAATGCAACCAAGACAGGCTGCTTTGGCGTGGCAGAAAATCGACTCGTTCTGGGACAGCATGATAGTACTTTTGATGAAGCCAAACCAGAATCGTGCTGCTATGTTTAGATCTTTTTTCTCAATGGTTGCTCCAACCTCAAGCCACTTGGGAGTACCATCTGATATCAGAGGAGCCAACCACTTCTTCATGTTTTCCAGCGCTTTTGTTCTTATCATGTGCTGACAGTCATCGTCAATATCATTTGAACACCCCAGGACTGCATTGATAGCATCACTATCACACTTCACCTTCTTACCCCTGATGACCACATAGTCAACCAGTTTAAATTTGGTTGCCGGCTTCTTTCCTTGTGGAACCAGGGCACTGTAGGCACTATAGAATTATCTGACCCAATTTTGAATGTATGGGCCATGGGGCTTAGTGAATAGTTGAAATTTATGTGACCTCAATTAGCTCATAATCTTCGGATACATGTCTATGAAGCCATCAGTCGACAGTCGTTTCTCCTCTATAATGGTGCTCAGCCCCTCTGTCTTCAGTCTGTTTATAGACCATGGGGGAGGACCCTGTACCGGTGGTGCTAGGACCATAGCTTGTACGGGAGCATGAGGAGGAGTAGTGGCCTGGAGGATCCTGATCCTAGATGGATCATTCATCCTCTTGTAAAGCAGCTCCGCTTTCTGGGCTGCTAGTAGCTCATCCTCAGGCTCAGAAGTTGCAGCCTAATTCTCCTGGTGCTCACCCTCAATCTCAAAAGTGATGAGGTTAGTGGTATAGACGACTCACTGTCGGAGCTGGCCTCCTGTGATGCAAGTGCAGGAGCCTTGCCTTTTCCCTTTCCTTTCCCACCTCTGGTGGGAAGTTTGGAAGCCTTAGCCTTGGATGCAATTGTATCCTCATTGATCTTGATTCCCTTGGCCCTCTTACGGGGCAGAATGTCTCTACCAGCCACTTTTGGTCTAGCCATATCTGAAAACACATTATAGAAAGTGAGAAATAGTTCAAGAAAATGTGCAAAAAAATTGATGCAGACAGACTCGCCGAATCGGTCGTCGAGTTGCCAAATCACTTTGGCGAGCCAGATCGGGCTCTCCAAAAGGATTGGCTCCAAATTTTCTCATACAAATGGTATGTAGGCAATCAGAAGGGCCTTTCGGTGAGCAAAGACTAGCCCGCCAAAAGTTACAATGCATTTTCGGGGTTAGGGGCGTAGGAAGGGCGATCAAAGTCGCCGAGTCGCCGAGTGCACTCAATGAACTCAGGCTTCTCACCGAAGGTTACAGAACATAAACTCAAATTTAGCATGAAATTAAAGGCGATATAGGGGGATTCAGCGAACCGCCGAGTGGTTCAGCTAGCTCGAACCAGCTCGCCAAACTGCCCAACGTGCCTACTTTCAACCCCATCTTCCAAATTCAACCCCATAGCCCTCAAAAAAAAAAATCAAACCATGTACTCATTCAATTAAACTAAGACCTATTACACCCATGCCCCCAAGATACTCAGACTTCTCCCGGTTTGACCAAATTTGGCCATTTGACGACTTTTACCCTTATGAATGATGTCAACCGCTCCATCATTGGACAAAGAAGATCATTTGTCACAAATACGGGTTACTCAGACTTCACCCGGCTAGACCCAACAACAATTTAAGCACAACCCAAAAATTAAGACCAATTTTAAGCACAAAAGTTTGGGAAATCAAAAATATAGGCAATAATGGCATGATATTCAAATTAAAACATGCACACAAGCACACATTTACGATTCAGAGAGGCCCAGCACATATCACTAAGATACGAACAATTGCAAATGAGTAAAAATTACTAATTACAAGTTGGGGTTCAGAAAACCAACCTTTAATACCGAATAGAAACTTTGAAAAGCTAGGCGGCAAAGAAATCCAACTCCGAACACACAATCAACGACCAAAAAGCAGTAAAAATATGAAAATATGGGAAAAACTACTACGGGTGTGAGTTTGGAAAGTTGAAAAGTGAGGGAATGTGAAAGATTTTAAACTTTTGAACTTTTGGCCTTTAAAACCATCCAATTCTCGCCTATTCGGTGACATTAGTCGTGTTCGCCGACCCACTCGATGACACACCGAGTGGGCACTTACCTCGCTGAGTTTTACAGGACCTCCAGTAAATGTGGGGGTCCAAACAGTGAATTAGATCGCGATCACCGACACATTCGGCGACACACACCGATTTGCTCCTGGGCTCGCCGAGTTTTACAGACTCCAACCTTGAATTTCTTGAGTATAGCGGTGGTCGAAGTCAGGCTCGCCGATCTCTTCGGTGAGTCACCGACTGGCCTTTTCGCTCGCCAATCTCCACTTTTCCAACACATCTCACACTTTAACCTGCACAATCAACACACCATTATTTCAAAATTAAAAAGAAAGAAAATAAAACTTGGGTTGCCTCCCAAGAAGTGCCTTAGTTAACGTCGTGGCACGACGCAAGTCCTCACTCAAACTTCATTCTTGGGGTTGGCCATAGTATCACTATGCAATCCCTCTTGTTGTCTCGGGTTTAAATGAGACAAAATATAACCCATCTGGGTCTCCAACTGTTTGATAGAGACGGAATGGGAGGTAATCGTATGGTTAAGGGTCGACACATCTTCCTTCATCTCTTTCAAAATTTTGTCTGACCCCTCAACCTTGTTGAGAATACGAGATAGTGTATCCTCAGACCGACCACCCTCGAAATCCTTTGGATTTTGGCTCTCATGGGGAGGAACATATCTATCCTTCTCCCTGTCTCTCTCTTTCCAAGTGGGGTTATTGTCCCTCCACTCTGTATCACGATCCTTCCAACCTTCATCCCTGTTCCAACCTTGGTTACCACCCTGCCTCGGGTTGTTTGAACGATAACCACCGCATTGGTTGGCTAGGAAGTCGACCTCTTCGTCGTACAAAGCCTCAAACTTGGCCTTATCAGGATTAACACACCCAACACCCACAGTATTGATACTTCGAGCACCAGCTCCCATGATATTTTTGGACAAAATGTCAAGTTGTGTCATGATATTGTCCATGTTCTGGTCCCTCTCTTAGTCTTTCTCCAGCTGCTCTTTGGTCAGTTTAAACGTGAGAAGGGAGACCTGATCTTCGCAGGTGTACCAAGCCCGATTAATTGTGGTCATACCATCCAAAATCTGGGTTGCTATAATGTAAGGTTGTTGCGTCAAACCTCCCAGAGAAAATGTATTTATAGTCGCCAAAAATATACTGTGAAGAGCCATTCGGCGCAGTAAGTCAGGCTCGCCGATCAACTCAGCAATCCGCTCTTTGACCCATTACATCGCCTTCTTGCTTTGGCCTTTAGCATCCTCAAGGTCTGTAACTTTGGGCAATCTAACACTGCATCACGGAACCACTCGGCGATCCGCCAACTGGTCCTTTCTCTCGCCAACTTGATTTTCTCCTTCAGGCCTTGCCACACTGGAACTTTAGGCGAGGTAATGGCCATTCGGCGACTCACAAAAGGGACTTGGCGATCTCCAGGCTTCACTTTCTTTGTTCTTTCAGCTCCCTTTGTTCCTTTTTTCAAATTAGTGTGCATGCTTTGTTCCTCAATCCATATACCTGGAAATCAAGGGTTTTACATCAGTGATTGGCACAAAATAAGCATTTGAGGACACTAAATTTTTCCTAATAAATCCCTAAATGAGTCCAAATCTCGGACTCATCAGTAACATTCCTTAATTGAACAACCTAACTTCAAACAGCCATATCTCCCTTACACGAGCTAGACAATTAGCAAACTTGGTGGAATTGGAAAGAGGATTCCAAGACCTTTCATTTTATATCTTATGAGCCCCCTAACTAATCCTATACTGAAAGTTATGGTCGTTTGAAGTTGATCCAGAACTCATAACTTAAGCATAACTTGTAAAATTTCACATTTTTCTGCATCCAAATTAATTCTTTCTAATTTTAGCTCTTTCAAAGGCGGGATGTTACAACAATAAATAGCAATATCCACGCCATCCTCGAGTACAATCAACACAGGAGTTGAAGCCAATAAATTCTTAAGCTTTTAAAAGCACTCCTCATACTCATCGGACCACTGAATACCCAGACTTTGTTGAGTCAATTTGGTCAACAGAGCTACAATAGTAGAGAACCCTGAACAAACCATCGGGTAATAGACTGCCAATCCTATAAAACTCTAAATCTCGATAGGAGAAGAAGGTCGTGACCAACCTCTAACTACCTTAATATTGGTTGGATCCACACAAATACCCTCTTTTGTCACCACGTGTCCCAAGAATGCCACATAATTAAGCCAGATTTCGCACTTTGAGAACTTGGCATACGACTTCTGCAACCTCAACCGCTGAAGTACAATCCTCAAGTGTCGAACGTGGTCCTCCTCATTTCTAGAGTAAACCAAAATATCATCAATGAAGACAATCACAAAAGAATCAAGGTATGGTTGAAACACCCCATTCATCCACTCCATGAATGTTGTAGGGGTGCTAATCAACCAAAAGGACATCACTAGGAACTCATAATGCCAATATATAGTTCGAAAAATTGTCTTAGGGATATTTGATGCCCTAATCTTTAATTGATGATACCCGGACTTCAAATCAATCATAAAGAAAAATGATGCTCCTTGAAACTGATCAAATAAGTCGTCAGTAGCGGAAGATGATACTTGCTCTTCATCGTTACCTTGTTCAACTGTATGTAATCAATACACATCCTCATAGTCCCGTCCTTATTCTTCACAAATAACACTAGGGCACCCTAAGGTGACACACTAGGGTGAATGAACCCCTTACTCAACCAATCATGTAATTGATTCTTTAACTCTATTGGATCCATACGGTAGGGATGAATAGAAATGGGCTTAGTGATTAGCTCTAAATACATAGCGAAATCAATATCTCTATCGAAAGGAAAACTTGGAAGATCAGCAGGAAACACATCTCGAAACTCCTAAACTACGGGAATAGAATCCATGGGAGGTGGCTCGACAATAGTGTCTCAGATAATGGCTAAGTCAGATAAATACCCTCTCTCTACCAATCTTTGAGCGTGGATGAAGGATATAACCTTGCTAGGGTAAGAACCACTAGCGCCCCTCCACTCAACCCTTGGAACACGAGGCATCACTAAGGTCACATTTTTAGCATTACAATCAAGAATAGCATGATAAGAAGAAATTCAATCCATCACAAAGATACCATCAAAATATACCATCCCAGAATGATCAAGTCTACCCAAGTTTCATACTCCACTAGAGAAACAAGATATGATCGATACACTTTATCCACTACTAAAGGCTCACCCACGAGTGTAGAAATACAAATAGGTACATGCATGCTATAACACATCATATCAATCCCAATAGCAAAACAGGCAGACACATAAGAGAGTGTAGACCCCAGATAAAATAATACAGGCGCAGATCGATGATATACTGGGACGATACCTGTAATAACTACATTAGAAACCTCCACCTCGGGTCTCCCCGAGAAAGCATAAAACTGGCCCCCTCTGCCACCTCTAGCTTGGGTAACACCTCTACCCCCACTCTGGTGAGTTACAATACCACTACCAGAAACTCTAACACCTCTACCTGACTAAAAGCTACCTCAACCTCTAACCGATTATGTCGGGGATCTAGTCTGAACTGAAGAGCTAGGTTCGGGTCCTCCCTGACCCCTCTACAAAGGGAAGTGTCGCATCATGCGATCAGGATCTCCATAACTAAAGAAAAATACCTGACTTTAAAATTGTTGTACTGATATAGAAGAACCACTATAACTGCCTCGCCCCGTAGGTTGTAGTTGTGAACCGTATGAGCCTTGACCCGTATTGTAAGATCCACAAGGTGTTTGACCACCCTCGGATGTCGTCATAGATGCATGATGGGTCCCCAATGCTGAAGGAACCACTCCCCCTATGCAATCCCTTGCCTCCTTATGAGCCACCAGAAAACTGACCTGATGTACTGGCCCTTTTAGAGTCCCCAAACTCCTTTCTCTCCATCAATTCCTTCTCCTTGGCGGCGCTCACAATGGAACGGAAGGAAGCCCCCTCCGAGATTCCCTGAACACAGCCGATCTGATAGATAAATTCATGCCCCTCAAGAATCTACAAATCCACTCTGTCTCATCCTGAATAATGGCCAAAGCATTCCTAGACAACTGACAAAAATGGGCCTCATACTCTACAACAAATAAGCTATCTTGTTTCAGATTCTTGAACCTTAAACGGCTCTCCTCTCTCACGCTCCAAGGGATGAAGAGTTCATGAAAGACACTTGAAAATATCTCACATGTCACTGGAGGAGATCTAACTAGAAAAGACCCCGAATAAACTCTCCCACCTCTCTCTCACTGGCCCACAAAGCTGGATTGTAGCATACCGAACCCCATGTGACTCAGATAACCTAACCACCTATAGTAACTCTCGACATATGGTCAGAAACTCATGAGTGTCTTTGCTCTTCCCACCCTGATAATGGGGTGGGTCCAACTTTCAGAATTTCTCATACAGGTGTTGCTTATCCTCTGTCAGAACAACCAAAGCTAAGGTGCAGCTTGACCTCGAACTGCCGCTGCAAGATCAATTCCAACCACCAGAACCACTAGTGGCTGCCCCACCGGATCCTTAATAATTGGAGTCTCATGTTGCTCTAGAGTTTGAGCCCCTACTCTAATATGACAGTCTTGTGGTGTGCCGATCGCACCATTACCCTCTGTAAAGCTCTTGAGCACATTAAACACCTTTAATAAGGTATCCTGAATCAAAGGTGTGGTTGCGTGCTCTGGAGGAACCTGACTCTCTCTCAAACAATAATTTGAGGCTCTAGAGAGGCTTCTCTAGCACAACCTCTCGTTATTGCTTCTCCATGGGCATGACCTCTAGCTAGTGCCGCTCCATGGGCACAGCCTCAAGCTCGGGCACTATCCCTATACCAAAATGGGTCCTCAACAATTGTCTCAGGAATTGCCTCCCCTCTACTACCAGCAACAATAACTCTAGTCCTCATTATCTGTCAAAAGAACACGCAGAAACTCATTACTAAAGAAGATTACCATGCACGATGAGAAAGAATGAACAAAAAGATTTTTTTCTAACAGTCTTCATAACCCCTCGAAGATAAGTACAGATGTCTCCATACTGATCCTTGAGACTCTACTTAGACACGACTTCTATACACGTGAGACATATTAACCTGGGCTCTGGTACCATTTGTCACGACCCAAAAATGGATATGATGGCACTCGTCATATCTCACCAAGATAAGTCAACCTAAAACCCAACCATTATGATAAAGTGCGGAAATAAAAATAAAAATTAAAGTTTAATAACAATTACACAATGCGGATAAATTGTCAACTTTACTAAATCCACAAAACCTGGTTGTCACGTGCACAAGCCTCTAATGTATTACAATAGATTTGAAAGAAAATATCTAAGTCTCAAAAAATATTGTCTCTAAAGTAGAAAAAATCATAAACAAGAGTAAGAGGGTCTGCTGAGATGACAAAGAACTACCTCACAAATCTCCATAAAAAGCCTCAGACAAGAAGGGAAGAGAGAGTATCACGAAGATCCGAGCTCGTAACCTACACAACTTTAGAAGTAAGAAGTTGATTAATAATGTTTCAAAGACACTTCATCCAATTCTAAGCGTCAACGGTCGTTAAACAGTATAAAACCCAACTAAATAAGTTGGGGTCGAATCGCACAGGGAGCGGTACGCGTTTAAGATTCAAATGGGAAGTATAAATGTGGTCAAATCAGTCATAGGAATAAAATATATCGAATAAAGACATCATTCAAATCAGGAGGTGACACGAATGTCAAATGGGGGTTTTTATTTTAATTATCAACTACAAATAGCAGTCACAAGCAATGTGAAATAGCAATAATGAGAAGGGTTCTTAGGATGTGATCGATTATAGGCTAATATAGACAAATGGGTAATTGCAACTATTAGAAAATAGCTAGATATTAGTGAGTAAGCTAGACTATAAGGGAGGTAAATTTTCTCTCGAACAATTTGCCCCAAATCAAGTTGATTTCTCTCGAACATCAACAAGCATGCAAATTAAGAACAACCCACACCTTAGTCCATTCACACTCTCGAGATGAATGTGTGGAAAAGGGTTTAGGATTCACTCTCTCGAGTTGAACCCAGGTCAACCCAATACCCATAGACCATCAATCAAAAACCTTAGTTCTAAAACCTCTCTCTTTAGCAAGTCAAGAACACAAAGGTAGAACTGCATTTGCAACTACAATTCTTATATTAAACAACAATAAATGATTTAACTCACTTTTAAATAGTATTTAAACTAACAATTAGCAATACCCATAAGCTAAATCAGCCCATAATCACACCCCAAGAATTGGGATTTTAGCTAGACATTATAAAAAGATAAAAACAGTTCTAGCTTTGTAACTTTGGGCGATATGGCACTGCATCGCGGAACCGTTCAGTGACTCGCCGACTGCTCCTTTCTATCACCGACTTGATTTTCCCCTTCAGGGCTTGGCACACTGGAACATTAGGCAAGACCAAGGTTGTTCGGCGACTCGCCTAATGGTTTAGTAGATCTTCAGGCCTTCTTTTCTTCATTCTTTCAGGTGCCTTGTTCCTTTCTGCTCATTTGTGTCCATGCTTTGTTTCCTCAATCCAAATACCTGACAATCAAGGATTTACATCAGTTAGTGGTACAAAATATGCATTTGAGGACACTAAATCTATTAAAATAATGCCCTAAATGAGTCCAAATCGTGGACTCATCAACACCCCCAACTTAAACTTTTGTTTGTCCTAAAGTAAAACTCAAGTTTAGCAGTTCAAAAAGGATGTCTCAAATAGTGCTACACAAGACTCAATCATGAATGCACACAAAGAGACTCAACTTACTCATGCAAGGATCAATTATGCACTCAAAGATTCAAGTTGTGACTCACCATTATCAATGATTCTCAGGTTCACAATACTCGCTTCAAATGAAAGTTCAAGCTCAACAATGGTACTCAAATACCCTCACACAAAGAATGATTCCATAATCACACACAACGGTTCACAATTTAAAGCTCCGAAATCAAATGCAACACTCACACTCACAAAGATGAACACAATGCATGATTTCACCCATAGGTTTGCCCGTATTTTCCAATCAACAATTGTTTCAGTTCACTCAAGATCAAAAAGGCTTTTTCAAGGCTTGTAATAGGGCTGAGTGCAAAAGTATGGTCATTTAGGTTCAGTGGCTGCTATCCTCATGATATGTGGTATGAACATCTCTTCCTTCCCTTTCCTTCATCACTCTCATTCATGCTCAAAAGTCTCCCCATTATTCACTTTCCATGGACATGGTGGATACCCCATTTTCTTTGCACTTTCACAACTTTATTCCATAACTTTTTCATTCTTTTTCTTTTCTTTTTCTCTTCTTTTTTTTTGTATGGAGAGGTTCCATTTTTCTCAAAAATCATGGTTCAAAGGGACTTCCTTGCATTTCTTGATTTACCTTCTCTTTTCACCACACCCTCAACTTAGGTTTCTGGCCTAAGTTGGCTATTCAAACTAACCAGAAATCATGAGGATTATGGGTATTGGATCAAGAAAGGTTATGCTTTCATCAAGTTTCTTCCAAGAAATGGTTTAGGCTCAAGGGGTGTTCAAACGGGGTTCACACTCACAAGGTAGGTCACAAAAAGAGGTATAATGTCAAATTCATTCACACTCTTTAAAGTTGCCTAAGATCATCTCAAGAGTTCACATCACTTAGTCAACCGGACCAACGGGGCCAATTCTAGGTGTCATCAGACATGGTTCACAGTAAGCTCATCACACAAGGCATTGAAACCAAAGTCAAACAAGACTCCACACTTTCGCTAGTGTGCAATGTTCATCACAAGAGACTCAATTCGATACTTGGCTAGTCACAACGAGATGCAAAGAGTTCACATATTGTCTATGCAACTTCTTTTGGCCTCATCGTAGCCGCACATTCATTTTTGTTCGATTGAGAGCACTATTAAAGTCATCGGTATTGATCAAAAGCAATACTCAAATTTTCAAAAGAACGTCCACATTCAACACAAACAAGAGGTGGCAAAATTTTTGGAAGGGTAAAAAATCATTTAGTATTAAAAACAAGGAGCCACAAGCTCAATCATCCATAATATGCAATATAAAACACAAGATAAAACTCCAAACCCAAATATGTAAACAAGACCAAAATTCACAAAAGGTAGGCCTCACCCCACCACAAAACAAAAGTCATTTTTCCTCAAATGCAAACAAAAATATGCAAAAGTTAAAATAAAGTAAGACAGAGAGGGAGGTAAAGAGGGGATCTTATCTACACAGTCGCTCCATCTGTCTGGGCATCAGTGCCCGGATCATCAATCTGAACTTGAGCATCAGTGCTCGGAGTCACCTCAGAAGGGACAGCAGTGCCAGACCCACTAGAAGCTGCCAAGGGTGTAGCAGCCAAAAAGGCCTGCACAGCTACATAGAATCCCCAGGCCCATGAAGGAATATAGGGGCCTCGGGGAGTAGTCTTTAAGTCAAAAATGGGTTTATTGTCCCTGCCTTTATCTCTAGGTGGAGGTTCTTGTCTTCCCTTCTTGGGGGGATTTGACCTCCCTTCATTTATTTTGATATTCCATGCTCTTATCTTTCGGGGTGGCATGATTCTCCCAGCAACTTTCAGTCTAGCCATGTCAGCAAAGCATCGAGAAAAAGTTAGAAAATATAAAATCAAAAGCACAGAAAATAAGTTGCAGACAGACTCGCCTATCCAGTCGGTGGGTCGTCGAATCAGTTTGGCGAGCCAGATTAGACTCGCTGAAAGGTTTGGCTCTAAACTTTTAGCAAGTCGGCTGTGGGAAAGGTCGTTCAGCGAATCATTAACAGCTTTTGGCGAGCAAGGGTTACACTGCCGGAAGTTACAGTGCAAAAAAGGTTCAAGGGTGCAGACAAAGGGCGATCAAGAAGACTTACGGCAAGTCGCCGAGTGCCTTCGGCGACCTAAGACTTCTCGCTGAATGTTGCAGAGTTCAACAAAAATTAAAGCATGAAATTAAAGGCGAGATAAGGATTTTTGGCGAACCGCCGAGTGGTTCGGCAAGCTCAACCCAGCTCGCCAAACGACCCAATATGCCTACTTACAACCCAATTTCTCAAATTAAACCCCGCAACCCCCGAAAACAAAATCAAAGCATGCACAACTCAAATTAAGACTAGGCCCATAGCACCCATTACCCCAGAATACTCAGACTTCTCCCGATTTTGCCAAATTTGGAAAATTGACGACTTTTGCCCTTAAGACGGATGTCACTCGCTCTATCATTGGGCAAATTACATCTATAGGCACAAATACGGGTTACTCATACTTCACCCAACTAAACTAAAAAACATGCAAACACAACCCCAGAAAATTTAAATCATTTTAAAGCACAAGAATTTGGGATTTCACAATCAAAACATTACGGGCAAGATTAGCAATTCAAAGCAGGCATTTAAACATACTATTCCTATCAGAGAGGCCAAGCACACTGCAACAAGATAATATCGTCGCAAATGAGTACAACTTCAATAAAAATAAACTCGGAATTCGGAAAACCAACCTTTTATGCTGAATAAATAAAATTAAAATGCTAAACGGCAATGTATTCCAACTCCGAGCACCAATCAACAACTCAAATATAGTAAAAACGCAAGAAATATAGAAAATACTAAACAGGAGTGAGTTTGTGAAGGTAGAAACTAAGGGAAAGTGAAGAGTTTAAAAGTTTAAACCTTTGGCCTTTTTTTAAAAATCGTTTAATTCTCGTCCATTCGATGACATTAGTCGTGCTCGCTGAACCACTCGGCAACACGCCAAATGGTCACTTACCTCGCCGAGTTTTACAGGGCCCTCAGTTGATTTGGGGGTCCAAACGATGGTATAGATCATGATCGCCGACCTGGTCGGTGGCACGCCAATAATTTCCTGGGCTCGCCGAGTTTTACAAACTCCACTTTAAAATTATCTTGAGTCCAACGGCGGTCTGGATCGGGGTCGCTGACTTCTTCGGTGATTCACCGACTGGACCATTTGCTCGTCAACCTATACTTTTCAATCACTTTCCGCACTTTGTCATGCACAATCAACACACCATTATTTACCAAAACAAAATTAAAGCAATAAAGGGTCTTGGGTTGCCTCCCAAGCAGCGCCTTAGTTAATGTCGTAGCACGACGCAAGTCCATCTTCAAACTTCATTCTTGGGGTTGACCATAGTGTCACTAGGCAACCCCCCTTGCTGTCTCGAGTTTAGGTGAGACGAGATATGACCCATTTGGGTATCCAACTGCTTGATCAACACTGAATGGGAGGTAACGGTCTAGCTAAGGATCAACACGTCTTCTTTCATCGCTTTCAAGATCTTGTTCGACCCCTCAACTTTGTTGAGGATATGAGGAAGCATATCCTCAGACCTACTACCTTCCGAATCCTTCAGCTTTTGGCGCTCGTGAGGAGGCACATACCTATCCTTCTCCCCATCCTTTCAATTTGGATTACGATCCCTCTATTCACGATCTCGATCTTTCCAACCTTCATCCCTACTCCAACCTTAGTTACCACCCTGCCTCGGGTCGTTTGAACGATAACCACTGCCTTGGTTGGCTAGGAAATCCACCTCTTCAATTTACAAGGCCTCAAACTTGGACTCATCCAGATTAGCACACCCGACACCCATGGCATTGACACTTCGAGCACCAGCTCCCATGACATTTTTAGATAAATTATCAAGTTGTGTCATGATCTTGGCCATGTTCTGGTCCCTCTCTTGGTCCTTCTCCAACTGTTCTTTCGTCAACTTGAACGTGAGAGGGGAGACCTGGTCTTCACGGGTGTACCACACCCTATTTATGGTAGTCATGCCATCCAAGAGTTGAGCTGCTATCACATAAGGTTGTTGCATCAAACCTCCCAGAGAAAGTTCGTCAGCAACACCCTTATTTACCTAATTGAGACTCCGGTAAAAATACTGCAACAACACATTATCAGGCAAGCCATGGGTTGGGCATTGAGGCACCAACTTTTTGAATCGCAGCCAAGTTTCATGAATTGGCTCGCCTTCTAGACGCTTGAAGCTCTGAATGCTGTCTCGAAGAGTCATCATCTTCTAAGGAGGGAAAAATCGCACATTAAATGCAGTAACCAACTCCTCCCACGAAGTGATTGATTCACGTGGCAATTCAGCCAGCCACTTGCACTCTTGTCCCATCAAAGAGAATGAGAACAACCTCAACCGGACCGATTCTTGGGAGATATTCTTGAAGGAGAATGGTCCATATACATCCACGAAGTTTCTAATGTGATCGTGAGGGTCCTCATGAGCCAAACCACTGAAAAGCCCCTTTAGTTGCAAGAGTTGCAACATAGTACTCATGATGTGAAACACGGCATTCCCTTCGGCTGGAGGCAAGTAAATGGCACCAATACCGCCCATGAGAAGGGGGTTATTAGCATGAGGCTCATTGACATCGTTGAGGTTTCTGATCTCATCGTGATCGCCTACTTGGCTGCCATTGCTGCCGTTCACGCTCATACTTCCTATTTTAACACACAAACACAAAAAAAAAACTAAAAATTAAGTAAGTAGAACTATGACTAACAAGAACAAAAGTTCAACTTAACTAACAATTCTCAAGTAACACCAGTCGCCGGCAGTGGCACCATTTTGATAAGATTTGAATGCTATCAAAGATGCTTCATCCAATACTAAACATCAGCGATCGTTCAGTAGTAATATAACACAACTAGTGAGTTGGGGTTGAGTCCCAAGTGAGTGGTTCGTAATCGAGAATCAATAGGCAAGTAAAAATATGCTCTAATCAATCATAGCAAAAAATATTTATGAGAAAAAACATGGTTTAAATTATAGGTGACACAAGTGTCAAATATCAAAGGGGGTTTTGTATTAGATATTGACTAAAACAGTAAATAACACGAAGATACGAATATAGAGACAGGATTCTTAGGATGTGATTGGATTATGGGCTAAGGTAAGCAACCAGGTAATTTCAATTAATAGTAAACAACTGAAAATTAGTGAATAAGCTAGACTTTAGTGGGGGTAAACTTTCTCTTGAACAATTTACCCTGAATCAAATTGGTTTCTCTCGAACAGCAATAAGCAACAATGAAGCATGGCCTTCGCTTTAGTCCATTCACTCTCTCAAGCTGAATGTGTGGAAAATTGTTTAGGGTTCACTCTCTCAAGCTTAACCCATGACAACCCAATACCCACAGACCATCGATGTAATTTTGGTTTTAAAACCTCTCTCTCGAGCAAGCCAAAAACACGAAGTTAAGATTGTATTTGTAACTACAACCCATTAAATTGAACCACAATTACTGAACAAAATCACTTTTAAACAGCAAATAAACTATCAATTAACAATACCCAGTAGTTAAATCAACCCATAATCACACCCCACGAATTGGGGTTTTAGCCTAGACATAGTAAAAAGGTAAAAATCATTACCAAGTTGTGTTTCCATCAACTGGGTAGGATTAATATAGTCTTTACAAAGATCTAAGATGAAGAATCTTCAACAACCACTTCCAATTTCTTAAAAATGGAAATCTTCAAATCTTCAAAGCTAAGGAAAAATTGTCTCTCTATTCAGTTCTAAACTTCTAAACTTCAAAAACTGAACAATACTATGATATGAGATAGATCAAAAATTTCATACTAAACTAAAAATTCAAACATGTATTTATAGTTGTCAAAAAATGTGCTGCGAAGGACCATTCGGCGCAGTAAGTTGGGATCGCCGATCCACTCAGTGATCAACCCTTTGGTCATTTCTATCGCCTTTTCGCTTTGGCCTTCAGCACTTCAAGCTCTGTAACTTTGGGCGATATGGCACTGCATCGTGGAACCGTTCGGCGACTCGCTGACTGCTCCTTTCTATCGCTGACTTGATTTTCTCCTTCAGGGCTTGACATACTGGAACAATAGGCAAGACCAAGGCCGTTCGGCGACTCGCCTAATGGTTTAGACAATCCTCAGGCCTTCTTTTCTTCGTTCTTTTAGGTGCCTTGTTCCTTTTTGCTCATTGGTGTCCATGTTTTGTTCCTCAATCCAAATACCTGACAATCAAGGATTTACATCAGTTATTGGTACAAAATATGCATTTGAGGACACTAAATCTATTAAAATAAAGCCCTAAATGAGTCCAAATCGTGGACTCAACAATCAACACCCCCAACTTAATTTTTTGCTTGTCCTCAAGTAAAACTCAAGTTTAGCAGTTCAAAAAGGATGTCTCAAACAGTGCTACAAAAGAATCAATCACGAATGCACACAACAAGACTCAACTTACTCATGCAAGGATCAATTGTGCAATCAAAGATTCAAGTTGTGACTCACCATTATCAAAGATTCTCAAGTTCACAATACTTGCTTCAAACGCAAGTTCAAGCTCAACAAAGGTATTCAAATGCCCTCACAATAAAGATGATTTCATATTCACACAAAAGTCTTCAACAATTTATAGTTCCGGAATAACATACAACGCTCACACTCACAAAGATGAAGACATGCATGACTTAACCCATAGGTGTGCCCTTATTTTCTAATCAACATTCGTTTCAACTCACTCAAGATCAAAAAGGCCTTTTCAAGGCTTGTAACTGGGATGAGTGTAAAGGTATGATCATTTAGGCTCAGTGGCTACTATCCTCATGACATGTGGTATGAACATCACTTTCCTTCCTTTTCTTTAGCATTTTTACTCATGCTCAAAATTAACCGCATTATTCACTTCTTATGGAATAACGGACACCCCATTTGTTTTGCAACCTTCACAACTTTATTTCACAACTTTTTCATTCTTTCTCTTTTGCTTTCTTCTTTTCTTTCTCTCTTTTTTTTATATGGAGGGGTTCCATCTTTTTCAAGCCCATGGATCAAGGGGGTCTTCTTCACACTACTTGATTTACCTCTTCTTTTCACCACACCCCCAACTTAGGCTTTTGGCCTAAGTTGGCTATTCAAACAAACCACACTTCATGAGGATTAAGGGTGAATGGATAAAGAGGGGTCACATTTGCTAGTTTCTTCCAAGAAAAGGATAAGGATCAAAAAGAGTTCAAGCAAAATTCACACATCTCACAAGGTTGGCCACAAAAGTGGTATATTGTCAAATTGTTTCACTCTTCAAAATCATTGCCTAAGATCATTTGAAGAGCTTGCATCACTTATTCAACCGGACCAATGGGGCCAATTCTAGGTGTCATCATACAAGGTTCACGGTAAGCTCATAACACATGGCATTGGCACCAATATCAAATGAGATTCCACACTTTTGCTAGTGTGCAATGTTCATCACAAGAGACTCCATTCGATAACCGGCTAGTCACAACAAGTGCAAAGAGTTCACATATTGTCTATGCAACTTCATTTGGCCTCATCATAGCCGCACATTCATTTTCGTTCGATTAAGAGCACTATTCAAGTCATTGGTATTCAGCATAACCGATACTCAAATTTGCACAAGAACAGCCAGATTTACACAAAACAAAAGGGGGCAAAAATTTTCAAAAGGGTCAAAAACAATTCATTCATAATAAGGAGCCATAAGCTCAAACATCCACAAGATGAGATCAAAAACACATTTTAAAACAAAAAACAAACCCATTATATATATAAAATATAGTCACAAGAGGTAGGTATGGAATTACCTCACCCTACCACAAATAAAAAGGCAGTTGTCCTCAAATGCAACAAAATAATAAAAAGACAATAAAAATGATAGAGAGGGAGGTAAAGAAAGGTCATGTCTACATAGTCGCTCCATCTATCGGGGCATCAATGCCCGGTGCAACATCTGCGCTAGCTCCACTGGTGTCTCTGCCAAAGAAATATGTACACTTGAATGCACCATGGCCTCCTCAATCTCTGTAATCCCTCATAAGTAGTCTCCTCATCGGCACCGAGCTGTTCCTCATCAGTCCCAGCCTCGGATTCAACAGCAGCCACCTCATCAGCTCAAACCTCATCTCCGGTGGTAGCTGGAGGCATATCATAATCTGCTGGCACATCGAAGATCTCGACAGTTCCAAAAATCATACATATGGTCCACGTCCTTCCTTAATGCAACAATTGCATCATTTAAAGCCGTCACCTCATCAGTAGCCCCTGGCCTCGCTCACACATCGCTATCCTTGCCTCCAGGGCATTAATAAACACACTCAAGGGTGTTACAACAGCAGTAAGGGTCCTCTTAATCATACCAGGGATTGTGGTCTCAATCTTGGAGGCACGCCTATCAGCAGAATGGGCTAGCTGCCCCATTCATAGTATCGCAGCCTGGGTGAGTGGAGGTCGGGAAGCAGCAGCAACACTAGCACTAGATCTAGGGGCCGGATTAGGCACTACTTTATCTGTAGGTAAAGTCTCAATATCCACAGCCGGGGAAGAATCCACCGGGGCTGCCTTCTTCTTCTCAGCTTCATCCTTTAAATACTCTGCCTCAATCCACCGGATGTCGGTACAGGAGGTGGGAGCCACTTCCACATCCTTCTTTGCATCAAAGGGCACTCGGGCTCGTCTGCACAGCTCGGTGATCAACACCAGAAAGGGAAGCAAAGTCTGACGATGTATAGCCCTCATGGCCATTTCTTAGCCAATAATCATACCAGGTTGAGGGACTTCCTAGCAATGATAGAACCCAGGCAGGCCGCCTTAGTGTGGTGGAGGATGGACTCATTTTGGGACGGCATTATTGTGCTGCTGATGAACCCAAACCAATACCTCGCTGCCACATTGAGGTCTTTCTTTTTCAATTTGTGCTCCAGCCTCAATCCACTTAGGAGTATCATCTGATAAAAGAGGGGCTAACCAGCTCTTCATATCCTGCAAGGTGTGTATCTTGATCATGTATTGGTAGTCATACTCAATGTCTCTGGAGCCCTCCAACACTACATTGATGTCATCGTTGTCACACTTCACTTTCTTCCCCCTGACAACTACATAGTCAACTGGCTTGAAGGTAGCAGCTTTATTCTTCCCCTGTGGCACTAAATCTCCATAGGCGGTGTAGAATTCCCGGACCCAATTAGGAATATAAGGGTCCCGGGGTTTAGTGAAGATTTGGAACTTGTGTTTCACTAAGGTGCATCAGATCTCTGGATATTTGTGTACCACTCCATCTGTAGACAGCCTCTTCTCCTCAATAATCGTTCGCAATCCCTCAGCATTTAGTCTATTCATAAATCGGGGAGGAGGACCCTGTGCAGGTGGTGCTGGGACCACAACCTGATTTGGAACTGGAGGAGGAGTGTGGGTCTCAGGGACCCTGATCCTAGACGGATCATGCATCCTCTTGGATCGCACCTCCGCTCTCTGGGCTAACAGTAGCTCATCATCCTCAGGCTCAGAAATGGTTGCCTGAGGGTCCTGGTGCTCACTCTCAGTATCAGAAGTGGTGACATGAGTGGCATATATTCCTTCGCGGTCAGAGCTAACCTCCGGTGATGCAAGATCTTGTACCTTTCCTTTCCCTTTACTCTTCCCACCTGTGGTAGGAAGTTTTTTGGTTGTTGCTCTGGATGCAGTTGCATCCTCGTTGATAGTTATTCCCTTTGTCCTCTTGCGAGGCGGCATGTCTTGACCTACTACTTTTGATCTAGCCATATCTGCAAACCATATTAGAAAAAGTTAGAAACAGTTCAAGAAAAATTTCAAAACTTTAGTTGCAGACAGACTCGTTGAACCGATCGACGAGTCGCTGAGTCACTTCGGCGAGCCAGATCGGGTTGACCAAAAGGACTAGCTCAAAAATTTGCCAGAAAAATGGCATGTCGGCAATGAGAAGGGCCTTTCGGCGAATCATCGACCTCATTCGGTGAGCACAAACTAGCCCGCCGAAATTTATAGTGTATTTTAGGGGTTAGGAGCGCAGAAAGGGTGATCAAAGAAGACTTTCGGCGAGTCTACGAGTGCACTCGGTGAACTCAGGCTTCTCGCTGAAAGTTACAGACCTAAACTCAACTAAATCATCAAATTAAAGGCGATCTGGGGGCACTTTGGCGAACCGCCGAGTGGTTCAGCGAGCTCGACCCAGCTCGCCAAACTGCCTAACGTGCCATTTTTCAACCCCAACTTCCAAAATCAAACCCGCGACCCCCGAAAACAAAATTAAACCACATACATTCTCAATTAAGCTTAGACCCATTCCACCGGGGTATTCAGACTTCCCCCGGTTTAGCCAAAATTGGTCATTTGACGACTTTAACCCTTAAGAATGACGTCAAACTCTCCATCATTGGGCAAAGTATGTCATTTAGCACAATTTGGGTTACTCAGACTTCACCCGACTAAACCCAACAACAAAATACCGCAACCCAACAATTTATGATCAATTTTAAAGCATGTAATTCGGCATATTAACAATTCAGGCAATTTAGGCACGATATCAAAACTAGAAAAGGCAAACTACCACACATTTACGATTTCAGAGAGGCCCTGCACACATCAATACGAATTACACAATTTCAAATGAGTTCAATCGCTATTTGTGAGTTTGGGGTTCAAAAAACCAACCTTTGATGCCGAAATATGCTTTGTAATGCTAGGCGGCAAAGAATTCTAACTCCGAACACACATTCAACAACTAAAAAGCGGTAAAATGCAAGAATATAGGAAATATAGAGTGTGGGTGTGATTGATGAAGTTAAAAGTGAGGGAATGTGAAAGAGTTTGAAATTTTAAACCTTTGGCCTTTTTTATAATAAAAAACCGTTCAATTCGCGCCCTTTTGGCGATATTAGTCGACCTCGCCGAACCACTCAGCGACACGCCTAGTTGTTACTTACCTTGACGAGTTTTACAGGACCTCCAATTAATTTGGGGGTCCAAATGGCAGACAAAGTCGGGCTCGCCGACCTATTCGGCAAGTCGCCGACTTGTCCATGGGCCCGCCGAGTTTGACAAACTCCAACCACATAATTTCTTAAGTCTAACGGCGGTCCAAGTCGGGCTCGCCTACCTCTTCAGCGAGTCGCCGACTGGACATTTTACTCGTCAACCTGCACTTTTCAAACATATTTTACATTTTAACCTGCACAATCAACACACGTTATTCCAAATCAAAACATAAAGCAATAAAAACTTGGGTTGCCTCCCAAGAAGCGCCTTAGTCAACGTCATGGAACGACGCAAGTACCCAATCAAACTTCATTCTTGAAGTTTACCATAGTATCACTAGGAAGCCCTCCTTGTTGTCTTGAGTAGAGATAAGACAATAATTGAATGACATTATCAAAGACACAACTTCCAATTCAAGTGTCAACGGTCACTCAATAGTAATATAACCAAACCAAGGGTTGGGGTCAAGTCCCAAGGGAGCGGTTTCTGAGAATTAAGAGTTAAGCATGAATATGCTAGAGTTAACCATAGCTAAAAACATTATCGAGTAAAAACATGATAGATTAAGGGGTTGACACAAATGTCAATTATCAATGGGGGGTTTGTATTCAATTAATGAACAAAAACAATGAAAACAAAAAAGTTGTGAATATAGGGAGACGGGATTCTTGGGATGTGATAGGAATATGGGATAAACTACACAATCGAGTAAATGTTATTGATAGTCAATTGCTGAACATTTGTAACTAGGCTAGACTTTAGTGGGGGTAAATTTTCTGTCGAGCAACTTATCCCGAATCAACTCGATTTCTCTCGAACACCGAGTTGTCGATTTTAAGCACAGCCTCCACCTTAGCCCATTCACTCTCTCGAGTTGAATGTGTGGGAAAAGGCCTAGGATTCACTCTCTCGAGTTGAACCCATGACGACCCAATAACCACCAGCTATCAATTTAGTAGTCGTAGTTTTAAAACCTCTCTCTCGAGCAAGCCAAAAACACGAAGATGAAATCGTATTTGCAACTACAATCCCATTAAGTTCAAACACAACTACTAAACGAAATCACATTTAAACAGCAAATAGACTAACAATAAGCAATACCCAACAGGAAATTTAACCCATATTCACAAAATCACACCCCAAGAATTGGGGTTTTAGGTAGACATAGAAAAAAGGAAGAAAATGATACCAAATCGAAGTAACATCAACTGGGTATGATTTATATTCACTTCAATCGAGTCTAAGATGAAAAATCTTCAACACCAACTTCCAATTTCTTGGAATTGGAAGTCTTCAAATCTTCAAAAGCTAAGAACAAGGTCTCTCTAATTGAAACTTAGAAAAATAAAAATGTTGTATCTGAAATTGCATACTAAGATAAAAATTCAAATTAGTATTTATAGTTGTCTAAAAATATGCTGCGAAGGATCACTCGGCGCAGTTAGTCGGGATTGCTGATGCACTCGGTGATCCGCCCTTTGGTCTGCTTCATTGCCTTTCAGCTTTTGCCTTCAGCATATTCACGTTCTGGATCATTAGGTGATATAATACTGCTTCGCGGAACTGTTCGGCAACGCGCCGACTGCTCTTTTTCATCGCCGACTTGATATTTTCCTTCAGGGCTCAACTTACTGGGACAATGGGCGAGGTTAAGGCCATTCGGCGAATGGCCCAATGGTTTAGGCGATCCTCGGGCCTTCTTTTCTTTGTCTTTTCAGCCGTTTTGTTTCTTTTTGCCAAATAGTGTCTATGCTTTGCCTCAAACTCCAAATACCTGAAACTTAAGGATTTACATCAGTTATTGAGACAAAATATGCATTTGAGGACACTAATTCTATTAAAATGAAGCCCTAAATGAGTCCAAATTATGGACTCATCAGACAACATATGACCCATTTCGGTCTCCAGTAACTGAATAAAGATGGAATGAGAAGCAGTCATCTGATTTAGCATTGAGACAGTCTCTTTTATCTCATTCAACACTCTGTCGTGTTCTTCGACTTTGTGGAGAATGAGTGACAACATATCTTTGATCTGTCCACCCTCATAATTTTTGGGCTTTCTACGCTTATGAGGAAGAATGTACTTATCGTTCTTCTTGTACAATACTTCAAATTCTTTGATGTTTTCGGCCAATATATCTAGCTGGGACATCATTTTGGCCAAGTTATGATCCCCATCCAAATCCTTGTAAATCTTGGTTATGCGATCGAGGAGTAGGGATGTTGTTGCATAGGATTGCTGCACTATACCACCTGGAGAAAATTGATCAGCTAATCCTCTGTTTACCGAATCAAGGTCCCTATAAAAACATTCCAACAACATTTTATCTGGGATTCCATGAATAGGGCACTACAGCAGCATTTTCTTGAATCGCAGCCTAGTTTCATGAAGTAGCTCACCCTCCAAGTGTTTGAAATCTAGGATGTTATCCCTAAAAATCATTATGTTTGAAGGAGGGTGGTCCACATGGTTACAGTTGCTTCCGTTGACACTCATTTCCTCTGTTTTAGCAAGCAACACGAAAACCAAAACTAAAAGTAAGTAGATTCAACTATGACTAAAAAGAACAAAATTCAACTTCACCAAAAGAATCTCAAACAGCACCACTCCCCGGCAGTGGCGCCCTTTTGATTAATAACGTTTCAAAGACACTTCATCCAATTCTAAGCGTCAACGGTCGTTAATCAGTATAAAACCCAACTAAATGAGTTGGGGTCGAATCCCACAGGGAGCGGTACGTGTTTAAGATTCAATTAGAAAGTATAAATGTGGTCAAATCATTCATAGGAATAAAATTTATCGAATAAAGACATCATTCAAATAAGGGGTGACACGAATGTCAAATGGGGGTTTTAGTTTTAATTATCAACTACAAACAGCAGTCACAAGGAATACAAAATAACAATAATGAGACGGGTTCTTGGGATGTGATCGATTATAGGCTAATATAGACAAATGGGTAATTGCAACTATTAGAAAATAGCTAGATATTAGTGAGTAAGCTAGAATATAAGGGAGGCAAGTTTTCTCTCGAACAATTTACCCCGAATCAAGTTTATTTCTCTCGAACATCAATAAGCATGCAAATTAAGAACAACCCACACCTTAGTCCATTCACTCTCTCGAGTTGAATGTGTGGAAAAGGGTTTAGGATTCACTCTCTCGAGCTGAACCCAGGTCAACCCAATATCCACAGACCATCAATCAAAAACCTTAGTTCTAAAACCTCTCTCTCGAGCAAGTCAAGAACACAAAGGTAGTACTACATTTACAACTACAATTGTTAAATTAAACATTGAACTCACTTTTAAATAGCATTTAAACTAACAATTAGCAATACTCATAAGTTAAATCAGCCCATAATCACACCCCAAGAATTGAGGTTTTAGCTAGACATTATAAAAAGATAAAAAAACAGTTACCAAATTGAGTTTCCATCAACTGGTAAGAGTGATTTCGTCTTTACAATATTTCAAATTGATAAATCTCAAAGACCCAGTTCCAAATTCTCAAAAGTGAATTTCTCCAATCCTTCAAAGCTAAGGAAAACTTGAAACCAAACTGGTCTAAAGATTAATTGATTAAAACATTGTTAAAAGCTTCATAAAAAGCCCATAAACTAAATGTTCAAAAATGTATTTATAGTCGCCAAAAATGTGCTGCGAAGAGTCACTAGGCGAAGTAAGTCGGGCTCGCCGAACCACTCCGTGAGCCGCCCTTTTGTCACCTCCATCGCCCTTCTGCCTTGGCATTCAGCATCCTCAAGGTCTGTAACTTTGGGCGATCTAACACTGCATCGTGGAACTACTCAGCGATCTGCCGACTGCTCCTTTTCGTCGCTGATAACGTCCAAATATACTTCTTGAAAAGAAATATAAACGATCGTATGCAATATATTTACCCAACTATGAGTCGGGGTCGATCCCACAGAGAATATGGAAGAATATTGTCAATAGAAAATATTTAACTCGATAGTCGTTATATAAAAATGGGGGGATTTAAATTAAAATAAAATAAAAACAATAAAAATAGCTTTGAACTAAGTATTTATTTATATTCAGATTATTAGAAATAATTAGGAATGTGTTCCCCAT
>JAJOOR010011087.1:0-21755 GCA_036250505.1 Solanum acaule
AGAAAAATAGTTTTCCTTTTCAATTGGTGTTTTTCTGTTTCACATATTGTCTTCATTATTACTTCCTAAATGAGATTAGCTTCATTGAATTATTATTATCTCTACCATTTTTGCTTTTCCTTTGCTACTTTTGAATAACATTTTTGGTTAAATCCACAGGAAAATGTTGCTGCTAATCTCCTCTTTTCATTCAAACTTTGGAACACGAAAGGCTATCATCTAAGCACAAAAACAAATGTGTTTCCCTCAAATAGCCTAACCTCACTTTCACGTCTGTGTATGTTTCATTTGTTGTATACTAAAATTCCATGATATCACATAAATTGAGACAAAAAATACTAATATATATTGGGCCCCGTGCTGACACGGGGTCGCGTATCTAGTATATATAGATATGTTGTTTTGTCTATCCAATTAATAATCAAGGTTGAGACACATTAAAATAAATTACCTAACTTTTCCACCACTAAAAGAATATGATACAAATGGAAAGGGCCTTATAATTAGCTTCCATTTTTGTTATAAAATGTCAAGGAATGTAATAAGAATATTACCCATACATTTCTAAAGAAATACTCCTAGTATAGTATAGTATTATATTTTTTTGAACTTTGGTATTGAATAAATATAATATTGAATGGCTGTCCATGTGAAATCTTTGATGGAAATTATCTTTCTTCTATCTCACATTAGCTGCAATTATAAAGTTATTAATAGACAAATATATAATTGTATGCTTCTAAGTATCAACTACTTGACATTGATATCTTGAAATAAGGATAATTTAAATTATACATACAACGATGAATAGAACATAAAACACATAAAATCAACATTTTAAAGCCCGACTCAATCCAAAGTCTTAAGTTCTTTCTTTCGATCGAAGTCAAGACAATACTTTTTATGATAAGGTACAGATTGGTTTCTAGATCTCGTGGTTAGTTAAGTTTTTCTAGCTAGGACTAATAAAATTAGATTGCCCTCACTAAATTCATTTGATGAAATTAGTTTCGATATATAAAAATTTCTTACGATTTTTTCTTTCTTCAACAAAAGAAATATACGCATCGATACAGATCCATAAGCTAGAAAAAGGATAGTGACACCTTAAGTAAACAAATTTTGTAATATAATGTGGTAAAAATTAAACAACAAATTCATGTATGACTTTGGTGAGAGTCCAATATTACAAACCAAGTAAATATTTAAATAAAAATGCACAAATCATATAAGTTATAGTATTCTTTATTATATATTTTTTAAAAAAGTTTCACAACATTACATATACCACTAGGAGACAATATTGATATGTCATAAGATTTGCAGACAACAAAAGAATATATTCTTGGCATAATATATTCTTCAGTATAAGAACCAAAAATAAAAACAAAAAAAAAGTCTACAAATGTTCTACAAAGAAGTATTCATAAGAATATAAGAATTAAAATAAGAAAGAGTATTAAAAATGTCATAACATAGAACTAGTTTTATTATTTATTTATTTTTCTCTATGTCCAATGGGACCTAAATAACCTACCATGTGCAAGAAGGAAACAAACAAATCCCACTCAATCTGGAGCATACAATTTTTTATTTATTAAAATATTATATAGTAATATTAAGATATTAATTTAATTAAGTTCACGTATTGACAACATATAATTTTTTTTTACATCATCAGGTTAACTTAACTTACAATATATAACTTTTCATAACATCATAACAAAACTGCATGCTATAACAAGTTAAACTACCTCTGTAAATATATTGCATACAAGTTTCGACAATGAGGATTGATAGAGATTCAATTAATTTGAATCATTCACATCACAATAATAGTAGCATGAAAGCCATAAGTCGAGGGATCGGCCATAACATAAGGCTATTAGAACTTTCACATCCCTCTCTCTATAGATAAAGAGAGATAAGGTCCGTCCTATTCGTTTCTCATCGTTAATCTAAGTTCACCTAGCCCCTCGCCCTAGAGTTCTTATGAAGACCCTAGTATTGCATATGATAATAACGCCAAAATGATGGCGTAAAAATTATTTACAGTATTGATTTATATAACTTAAATTCATAAAATATTTGGATGGAATTCTTTATGGAAGCACTAATGTTAGCAATATTTTATCATACACATAAACTAAAGATTTCAGTTTCACACAGGCAGATGCATGTACTAACATGTACTAACACAGAATTTCAAGGAGAATATTCATATGTACAATGAATCTGCAGCCTGTAATTGGAAAATTAATAGTGAAATATAACACACACAAAAAAAATAAAAAAATCGACGATACAACTTACGAGATAAAGGATTCAAGAACTTAACACAGAGTTTAAGAAAGGTAGGTATAATTTTGTGGTTTAACTAAAGATATGTAGAATATACCAAAATGTCATTTAATCATTGTAGGCTTCCATGTGAAAAGTTGAAATTAACTACTTGCCAATAAAGGAAAGATACGTTCTTTTTGAAACAGACTAAAAAGGATAGTAAGTCAAATAGATTGAAGCGGAGCGAGTAGATTATACACAGCAAATAAATTTGCATCTCTATAGCCAAGAAAGTTTGATCTCTACATAAAACACTGAGAATCCTAATTGTACAGAGAGTTGAATACAAAGTTCTAACCATAATCTTTTTCTGGGATAATACACACTGTTACATTTAACAGACAAGTCAACTATGTTCTTGTCCAACGCATAAACTAATCACGTTCAATCTATAATGAACTGGCCAAATCTTACCTGTGCCACATTGCTCTGCAGCTCGATCTTTGAGTTGGTAACATCGGTGTTAGAACATACAGTTTCTTGAATCAGTTATGTTGCTGCAATTAACACGGACCTTTTGTTTCTTGGTGCTGTGCAGCATTTCTTAGCAAACTAGCTAGAGCAAATCATTTTTGTCTCTTTCCAAATCTTAAGCATCTGTTGTGTTTGGATTCAGTTATACTCGGGGCTTGAGAAAGCCGTCCTTTGTTTCGTTTAGAAAACGAGTGTTTCTCCATTGCATTAACAAATTTGCGCATGTGCTTGATGTACTCGGGAAATGTCTCTAAATTACAATGTCCTCCACCTTCGACCCATAACGGATCATATTTCTCTTTGGCAAGTTCCCACAAACGCTTACCATGTGAAAAATCAACAACTTCATCTGATGTACCCTGCAAATGAAATTGGGAACTTTAGTGCAGGATATTAACGAGCTAATCCCTTATCGGAACTTCTACAGCTAGGTTAAGCGGAAAAAACAAATAAATAGGGAGATGAACTAAACTATCATATTATTCAAGAAATTCATTAAGTATTGACTACTACATAGAGTTAAGAATTTTTGCATTCTAGATGGAGCAAAGAGGTTTAATTAAGCACATAAGAACGAAATATAATGACACTTCAGAGGGTGATATCTATGACTTTTTGAGCACAGAAGCATCATAACCAACTTCACTACACATCAATGCCTAGTGGTATTGTACAATAAGTCACGATAGTAGATAGTGATCAATTGATCCGCAGAAATGCATCACTGTTTATTGAACAAGTAAATCTGATTTCACTTGTGTAGGAGAACCTTCCCTGTAACAATTTCAAAAATGTTACAAGGATGATCAAGTAAGCAGGCAGCATTTTTTGAGAAATTCAGGTAGGATCTTCCAGTGACGCATCTCATTCTGTTCTGTATCATCCGAGAACCCGTCAAGCATTCAGTTAAACTATCACTATTGCTTTTCATTGATATTCCTTTCCCAAGCATTAGTATCCTTCTGCACTATAGCTTCTAAGGTTCATTTAAAAGTTCCCTCATTTGACAGTTCATGAATATGGACTGAGTTAACTGTTTAATTTTCTTAGTCTCATGATTTCCCACCAAACGGAACTTAAAATTGTCATTTGTGCATATGACAATTCACAAATGTGCAGACACGAGATTTCTCAAAAAATATAGGGAAATGAGAAATTTTCCAGCTAAAGAGAAGAATAACTTGTTTACATTCTCATCTTGGATTAGTCCCTCTCCTCTTTCCCACATTAGTAGAGTATTATTTAGTAATCACATAGTTGCTTATTCTTCTATGTTTACAACTATTTGTTGCTTCATTTGCTTTCTATCTTGCTATTTTGCTGTCATATTGCGATTCTACCTCAAAACTTTTCTTCTACCTCACAAAGGTAAGAGTAAGGTCTGCATACATCATATCCTCCCTAGACTCCACTTGTGGGATTACACTGGGTAATGTTGTTTTTGTACATTGTTATCTTGGACAAACCAAGGCCTGTTCTGTTATTTACTGAGGAAGAATTTCCGGCTTGGTTTACCTTGTCCTCTTTATTTCTTAATATGCCATATCTTGCAACATAAAATTCAAATATACTAAATTTTACTCTGACAATATCAAAGTCACCTTATGTGACGTGTTGACAACAGAGCAGAGATGTCCGTATCTCATTTTCAAATGAAAATTCGACAAGTATTTTTACTGAGTGCTCACAGTGTGTCATGTCAGGTCATGGATACTCTGGCCTTTCAGAGTATCTGTAGTAAACAATTCAACGACACAAGGCATTCTGAGTGCACGAGGACCAAGGAAATTAAAGACATATTTTTGGCAATATGCATAGTGAAATACTCTTTTTCTAAGCAGGTTCTTCAGTGTGCTCCATAAACGTTTACGTAGCTTCCAATATTAGAATAATAGCATCAACCATTGTAGGATTCTACTTAGCGCTGCGGAGAGATGAAAAGTATAAAAGATACTCGTGTAGAAGCATAGAGTTGTAATAGTTATCCAGAATTTTGAATAAAAGGATTATGAAATCATGTAAGGTAGTGGAGCTGAGAGATATGTTCATTCATTTATCTGCAAACCTCTAAAAGCTTGATAGTTGAGAGATTTGAAAGACGACATCCAAATAATTATCTTAATATGCAATCCTTGCCTCTTTATCTAAAAAAAGGTTGCTTGAAAGAAAGGACCAGTAATGAACAAAAAAAGTTGGTTTTGAAGTGAATTAGATGCAATATGAGGATAATTTTCTTTGTAAACTCATAGTCTATAAGGGTCTTCTTAGAGTAAATTCTTTCAAGGAGACAATAACTATTCTTGTAGATAGCGAGCTCGCTAATCATCTAAAGAGGAAGGGAAGTTTGAAATGGTCCACTATTGGACATTGACAGAAAAGATCATCATAAGTATTGTTGACATGTTCAGTACAAATCACCCATAGTTAGGGAATTGCGCCGGACCAATGCTATAAGCTTCCAGAATCCAATGGAACCTTCAGTTGTTGAGTGACATAAATGCTACACAAACACTTGGATGCACCTCCAGTTTTGGTTGAAACTGTTAGCAACTTCGTTTCACGCATGTCTACTATTTTACACGAAGAACTTGATTCTAAAGATCAAGACAATAACTAATAAGCGCGTACACTAACCTCAGCAGATCCCACTTGTGGGATTACACTAGGTATGTTGTTGTTTGTTTTGAACCAAAGAAAACTAGAAAAGTACTGGTCGCCAGAAAATCATTTTTCTTTTCTTTTTACCAACTTTAGTCTGATTAGTAACAATTATAAGGACCAAAAAAATTTCTTTAAGACTTCTATCTTGATAAGATTTACTAGTATGTAATCAAAACCAAAGCAACAAGGCAGGTGGTTGACAAGCTTTTGTACAAGATTTTGGCATCATTTTGAAAGAAAAGAATAACTAGAAGTGCTATGTCTGCAACTCCAAGTTAGCTGGAGTATGCAATGGATTCTCATAATCCATTTAAGTTAGCTGGAGTATGCAATGGATTCTCATAATCCATTTCACTCTATCTGGACCTGTTTTATTCCAATACTCAATACTTTGGAGTTCTCTAGCACTAGAATTTCTCTACATTTTCCACTGACACACAAATCTCTAGACTAAACGACTCCTACAATACTGAGCCTAATGAAATAGCAACCTGACTTAGCCTTAAAGCCAACTAGTCAATGTCGCCTATTGTGTCATTTTTTCTAGACTTGTATGTATTTTGAGAGGTCTCGGGTTTGAGTCCCCTAGGGTACAGAGTCGCCTTTGTTAAGGAGCGCTTTACCACCCAATGTGGGACTTCCCGGCACGAATCTGGATTTAGTCGGGTTCCAATGTGGGTACCGGACACCGGGTAGGAAACCAAAAAAAAAAAAAAGAGAGATTGTAGGCCACTTTGACACCATTTCCTTCCATGCGATGTTACGTATACCATTTCCTATTTAAATACCGTCAACCACCGTGTTTTTGCATCTAACAGAAGAGTGCATTGGGAGGTCTACACAAAACATTACCGAACCGTATCAAATAACTTCATCTCATATCATCCTCTATCAAAAATACTTGCACCTTTTGTCGGTGTCATCATTTTTCATCTAGTCTAATCTTGTAAGATTGTATATCCATCTTAATATCCAGATATCTGCAATACTTATCTTGTGGATCTTAGAGGCTCACATTTACTATAATATAAAAATGGTGGTCTTATATCCGTTTACAAAACGTGCCTTTTATTTTGGTATGTATCCTCCAATCACATAACAATCATGTAACACTCCATTTCACCAACTTAATATAGTTTTATGCGTTACAACTTACATCTTCCTAGTCCTCTATCATACCATTCTCTTAGAAGTTGGAATGGTGGTAAAACATATCTAATGAAGAAAATTTGAAGAATGAAGAACATAAAGAAGCATAGTTTTTGTGAATAATAGATAGAAGTTTAAAGAACAAAAAGGGCAGCCTGGTGCACTAAACACCCCCTATGCGTGGGGTTTGGGGAAGGGCCAGACCACAACAGTCTATTGAATGCAACCTTACGTTGCATTTCTACAAGAGGCTGTTTCAACAGCAGAAAAAATGTATGTGAAAGTATCTAGAGGGAAGAAGAAACTAAAGAAATAGATGTTTCTTACATGGATCACTAAAACCGGACAGCTGACTTTTTGTATTTTGTCTATATTCTGCAAAATGAAAGAGATTTGTCAACATGGTGCTTTGTCACAATAAATCAAGCAGAAGAATTAGACGAAAAAAAGAAAAGAAAATACTTACTTTGAAAATGTCAAACCAGAATGTCATCTTGACAGGATATAGAACTCGTATTCCTGAAAGTATAGCGCTATGAAGAACAATCGCTCTTAACCTCTGTAAGCGAGATGCCAAGTGTAGTGTCGGCCCACTGCCAACAGATTGTCCATATAGAATGATATCCTCCTGCTTAATGCTGTATTCACTCTTCAAACAATTATAGACAGCTTCTATGTCATGGTACGTGTTGAACTCAGATGGCTGATAGAAGTAAACAGACATCAATATTTGGAGACAAAACTCAGAAGGCAAGAGGAGAGAAGCAGAAGAAAATGAACACGATGGTACGGTTTTATTGACATCATCGTGCTGACGAGATAGATCAATGACATGATGCCAATTGCTGTTAGAAATGGAAGTTAGCATGATAATTTGCTTACCTTACCTGACGATCCACCATATCCCGTGTAATCATAGCTGCAATCCAGCACACAAACATGACATCAGTGCCAAAGGCAAAGGAGATTATAGCAAAATAACAGAACTTTCAAGAATTATAATTGCACGATGTTACAGTGTTAATGTGACTACAAAATCCATGCAAGTTTAGGAAAGACATGTTAACGAGTTCAGAAACCAAGAAAATACAGAGAGTTCATACACAGAATTAGAACAAGAACATATTGGGCAGAAGCAATATACCACAAATCAAAGTAAAGATCAAAACTTTGGAACAACCATGGACAATACTATCAAAAACAAGCAACCCCATGAAATCAATTATCCTATAAACACCCCCACAACCCCAAAACAGAAGGGAAAGAAAAAAAAAGAATATTATCAATAAAAAGGAACATATCACATAATATTAGGCAGAAGCATACAAGAAAACAAAGTAAAGATCAAAACTTTATAACAACCATTAGCAATACTATCAATAACAAGCAACCCCATGAAATCAATTATCCTACAAACACCCCCAAACCAGAAAAGAAAACACCTCACAACCCCAAAACAGAAGGGAAAGAAAAAAATATAGAATATTATCAATAAAAAGGAACATATCACATAATATTAGGCAGAAGCAATACAGGCAAAAAAAGCAAAGATCAAAACTTTATAACAACCATTAGCAATACAATAAAAAACAAGCAAAACCCATGAAATCAAATATTCTAAAAACACCCCATAACCCCAAAACAAAAAAAAGAAAGAGGAATTATCTATAAGCTCAACAAAGAGGTCAACAAGAACATATTAGGCAGAAGCAATATACAAGAAAACAAGTAAAGATCAAAACTTTATAACAACCATTAGCAATACTATCAAAAACAAGAAACCCCATGAAATCATTTTTAAAAAAAAACACCCCACAACCCCAAAACAAAAAAGATGGATAAAAAGGAGAGCCAAAAACATACCACATAATATTAACACGAAGATGAGCTCTAAGCTCAACAAAAAGATCAATCATTTGTCCCAAATCAGCAGCATTTCCATGTGAGTAAAGAAGTGTAAATCTCCCAGATGGATGTTTCCAAAAAGTAGCTACAATTTTATTACCACCTTTTGTGTCTAACAAATGAACATTTACATTCTTATCAGCTGTTATTCCACTAAAACAAACCCTTCCATCTTCATCTTTAAATACTTCATATGTTGGTGGCTCTGGTGGAAAAAATGCAAATTTTGCAGCTACACCTGCTGTTACATTCCCCATTATCAAAAAAACCCACAAACCAAAAAATTTCTAATAAAGATTTAGGCCATCAAATTGACAAAAAAAATAATCAAGAATTTTTGTTAGATTGATGAAAAAATGAGAGAAAAAAGTTTTTTTTTTTTTTTTTTGAGATATTATTTTTTTTGTGGTTTTTTGGGTTTGTTGATAATGGTTTGAGAAAGATCCGATCTAAGCGGGATGTGGGTATTGGGGAAACAAAGCCCCAGAAAACAAGAATTAAAAGAAGCAAAAGAACTGGTGCATGTTGGTTTCTGCAAAAATGCCCACTCTTTTATTTATTTATTTATCTTCTCTCTCAAATGTTTTTTTTTTTTATTTGAGTTCTAAGAATTCATGCCATATGAAATTGTGACTTAAAAAATTTCTTTTGATTCTTATACTGTCTTACTAAATTAGCAAATCATAATTTATATGCTAAGATGTGCATTAATAAGTTGTATGTGTTTATGTTTTTTTTAGAAATAATATTTTGTAATTAAATTTTTTTAGATACACGTACTTTTATAAAGATCTACTTATCAAGAATATTAGTATCATCATATATTTTACACAGAGTGTCATTTATTTATTTTTCTCATAAATTTTTTTTATTTTAATATGGTTTATAATTAAATAAATATTAATAATTTATTTTAGATTATATATTTAATATATATATATATTTGTGTTCAATCAAAATATCATTGCATAAATTGGGACCAAGAAGTATTATATTACACATATATAGTTTCTTAGATGATTTGTTATATGCTCACGATTTATTATTTTATTATTCCTATTTTTTGGTGTAACTATTTTTAATTATTTATTTTATTATTACACATTTTTTAATTTTATTTGATTCATCAGTCATGGGCGCCCATTATCTATGACCAAGTGAAAAGGCAATTTTGCCCTTGGATTGAGATAGGAAGATAGAGGTTAGTTGTGGAATTGTCAAGTGTTAGATGAAGTTAATTATCATTATATAAAGCATGCAATATATATTACACAAATATTATTAGTATGCAATAATTGGTAGTTGAAGATTATTAGTTTAGAAATTTCAATCATCATTAATTTATAATTAGAAGATGTACTTGAACTTTATTTAACTCATAACTCCTATTTTAGATAATTAAAGTCAATGGATACAATACACCAACTTATAATTAGAAGAAAATAGCTTATGGCATGCAAAAAAATTATTTTGATACATTGTATTATTGTCAATTTAAATATAATATTTATTTTAATTCTTTATCTTAATTTTTATCATATTACATTCTTGAATTTATTATTAGGTAAAAATGAAAATCACATCATATGTGATGACCAAGTTAAAGTGATCGCGTCGTTATTTTTTATCTTCTTTTCATTTTTATCTTTTGATAATTTTATTTTATCATTTAGTCTAACTTTCTATAGTAGATTTACCATGTATCTAATTTTCTTTTATAGGTTAGTTATTGATGTGTGACATTATGTAACCTCATATTTGATCATTGGCTCGAAATATTTTTTATACCTAAAAAAAAATGATGTCATCTATCCAAATATTATATTCATCAAAACAATATCTCTTATTTCAAACTCAAGAAAAGCCAAATTGGGTGAGAAAATAAAAAGGCTCTCCAAAATCATAAAAATATAATACAATACGATATAATACAAGTATTACGTTAAAATAAATATCGAATATCGAGCTAGAAAAAAATGGAGGGCTAAGATTCGGTCAAAGGCTGCTATAGAAATCTAAATAACGAATTTGGTGTGTCAGAGAGACATTCTTTCTTTGTTTCCCAAACTTTGAATCTTCCTTTAATTTACTATTAAAAGAAATATTATTTCATGATATATATTAAATATTGTTACTATTAAATTATAGTATAATATATACTCTTTTGTTCATATTAACTTTTTTTAATTTTAATTTATGCAATATTTTTTATTTTTCAAAATCAAATTCTAATTTTGATTGTACATTTAGACATACACTTTGATCTTTCTGTTTGTTTAAAAGTATAAAAGCAAGAGATTTTGTATGATTCTTTATACTCCCTATATTTACTTGTTCATGTTGAATTTTGTGTGCCTCTTAAAAGATAATAATTAATATAACTATTTATACAATACACATATTTTTTGATATATAATTTAAGTTTTTAAAAGTGATTTGAAGAATAAGTAATTAATGTTGAAAATAAATAAGAAAAAATATATCTTTTCTTAAAATGTTAAAAATGACAAGTGCAAATAAAAAATTATTTTTAAAATATTGGAAATAAAAATGAACGGAGAAGTACATCATATATTTTGATGAGACATCATCATTAAGAGATAGAGCAACTAGGTAAACAAAGAGTTTAATTAGTACTTAATTCCTTAAACAAATAATTACTAAAAAGGTAGTAATACAAAGTAAGCTTACTAAAGTAATTATGGTCAACTTGTCATTATGATTTATAGGACATAGTCATAAAGACTATTAAAGTCTAGAAGCATGTCATTATTATTATTAAAATGCAAATAGTATAGAGAAAGAAAATTAAAAAGACATTAGCATGAAGAGATTACGTATGAAAAATGATAAAGAAAATTATTATTGAATTTTCTTGGACCACAAAAGCTGTGAAGGGTTAACAAAAATATGGTCCTCTTTCATTTAATTTATGAGAGAAAAAGATAAACTTGGATACAAATTGATGTTTCAAACTTTACTCTTTCCGTCTCAAATTATCTGTCGTATTTTTAACGTAATTATCTGAAATTATTTATTATTTTAAAAGTAATTTCAAGATAAAATTAATATTTTATTCTCATTTTACCCTTAATAGTGATTATATATATATATACCCATTATAAAGAAAAATTATAACTTTATCATGTATTATAAAATTATAAAAGAACAAATAAAATAATTCAAACTTAGTAAGAATCAGATGACAATTGGATTATGACATGATGAAAGTTGATGCAGTGATATATAATCTTCATGAATTGGGGGATAAGCTTGAATTGAAGATTACTATAGCATTGTCATGATCAATGACAAGATGGTGAAACTTGGGTTGTGAGTAGTGATAGTTACCACTCAATCACTCTTTCCTTTTGATGCTTTAACAATGGGGAACCATGAATTTGAAGACATTCCTTTTGAAGAAGTTGCATCATGAAAGTTGAGAATATATAATCTTGGGGGAATTATTTAAGCTGCAGTACTTTGCATGCCAAGAGTGATGGAAAATGTGAACATACTTTTTGACTGGTTACCCTATTTTTGAAAATATTTTCTTTTAAGTCGAGAATCTATCGAAAACAGTTTTAGCGTAAGATAGGGATAAGATCTGCGTACACTCACACTCTCCATACCCCACTTATGGAAATATTCACACTAAATTTATTATCCTTATTGTACTTTTGATCGATTAGAGTATATGTCTAATAGTCCAAGTACGCAATATGATTTAACAAGTATGTCTCAATCTCAAATCAAGTTCATGACACGTATTATTCATTCTTGCGATGGACCTCACAAATTAACTATCCAAATCCACTCTTCCATGCCCTATATATTGTGCCTACAATTCCGTATAGAGAAAAAACTTATTAACACACATTTTTGTTTACTCCAAATCATAATAGTTGATTATGGTTAAGTAATAAATCAAGGTGATCATAATATATAGTACTTGTGTTTTTTTTTCTTCTTCTGATTTATGTTAAATAATTTGATTCGACATGAATTATTTTAAGTTTAAGAAAGAAAATAATATTTTTAAAATTGTGGTCTAATATGAGATGATATTTGTCATGTGATTATTATAAGACAGTTAAAATCTATGACCTTAAACATGTTATAACATTTGCATCACTACAACATTGTCTTACTATATGAAATATGTTGATTGACACATATAAAGTTTTTATTGATTTCTACCTATCACAACTTTATATAATATATTGATATGTTATGATATATAATATAATCGGCTTAAGTCATCTACAGCCCCTTAAAGTTGTTCGCATAATTCCCTTTAAACACCTCAACTAAGGTTAGTACATATTAGACACTCTAATATTAACGAATTTGTACCTATTGAACACCAAATGATAATAAGGTTTTAAAATATTGTGTGTGTAATTCATGCGCACTATCTTAAAAAAATAACGAATAAAACTGCAGCACGTGGCACATGGGCCAATCTAATGAATTCATTTTAAAAAATAAAATAAGAACTCCCACCTTTAATATTCCAAAAAATTAATTAACAAAAAAGGAGAAAAAAGAAGACCCCCACCCCCACACAAACCCACCCACCTTTTTTCTTCTTCCCTGTTACCGGCCATCCTAATTCTTCCGACAACAAATCTCGATTTCTCCGGCGACAACAAAACGAAGAAACAAGAAAATCTCCCCCACCCCGCTGTCCCAAATCCACCCACCTAATCATTTGTCTTATCTTCTTCTTCTTCTCCGTCATGTGTTACCCGTCATTTTCTATTCCTCTAAAAAAAATTATAAACTTTTTCTTTTTATAATGAACTATGGGCTATTGAAATCAAGTCTGATGCAAATAGTGAAATAAATTATGAAGCATGATAGATTAATGAAGTGATTGTTGAGATTCTTTGTGAAAAATAAATCGATGTTGATAAATTATTTCGAAATCAACGACGAAGAAAAATCAAGAGGATTCAAATGAATTATATCAAATTTCCTGATATCATTTTAAATATATGGTTGGTGATGTTTGTTGATCGAAGTGACCGGAAAAAAAAATGGACAGAGGTTGCTTTTATAATTCCGATGTCCCATTTTTTTTCTTGTTGCAAATTCTATTAACATTCAATTTTATTGTGTAAAGAGTGCAAATTAAAATCGAAGAACAAAAATAAACAGAATATAAAAAGCTTGAAATGGGGCGAAGAAGACGACCTTGGTATAGCCTACAGGGGTGAGGATGAGGTTGCTTTCTTTTTAGGTATAAAACATTATCTTAAATAAAAAATTTAAATTGTTTTAATTAATAATACATGCCAAGTGTCATTAGGAGGAAAAAAAAGTACAAATTTATTCAAAATATATATATATATATATATATATATATAATAGGACCTATTCACGCGCTGCAATGATGTGAGATACACTTATTTTGCCACATCAATATTTTTGTGCTTAATAGATGCATGTTTTGAACAATTTAGGTGTTCAATAGGTACAAATCTTAGTTGAGGTGTCTAAGTGAATTATGCGGACAACTTTAAGGGGCCGCAGATGACTTAAGCCTAATATAATCTATACAACATGAAGATATTATAGGAACCTCATGCTTAATTAATCAAACCTATCATTTTACTACAAGGTGGATGATCAATGGTAGTACTTTTTAGTATCATGCATTGACATATTTTAACCTAACCTTTGTATGTGTGGGGTGGGGGTTTGTTGAGTTTAGTTGGCCTACTTAATGAAGAAGCCATCATAAATGAGTGATTGTTATTTGTACATATTTCTTTTAGTATGTCATAAAAAAAGTGAGTATATAGTAGTAGTAGTACTAAACTAAAGTTGCAATTATTATATTTTCTTTCCTCAAAACTATAAAAAGAGGAAGCTTTAGTTTAAAGGAAAATACATTATTTAGTCAAAAAGGCCTCATTAGAATGCTTGGAATTTGGTGCACCAAGTGGATATTGAGCTTTTAAAGAGGTCTCTGTCTGTCTTCAAGTGTTTTTAATTTATGAAAAGAATTGAGTCAACAGAAGCATAATGTTTACAACTTTTGATTATTTATCTTAGTATACACTATATTCACTTTTAAAAAAAAAAGAAATCTAGGTAAAGGATCATCATTTTTTGACCTCCCTTTTTACTTTTGATTATAGTATTTAATTACTCACTAGTTACTTCCTTGTCTGCCCATTTTTACTTGTTTAGTATTAACTTGGCACACTCTTAAGAATGAGTAATAAATATAATAATTTTTTTACTATATGCCTTTTGAATATTCAATATTTTGGAAAATGCAATGGAAATAGCTATAGTTAATAGTAATGATAAATTAGGAATTAAATAACAAATTATTTCTTGATTTTTTAATCTGGACAAGTAAAAGTAGATATTTAGTTTTTAGTGTAGTGAACGAGTAAAAATGGATGAAGGGAGCAACTTATTCAAGTCTTTGGAAAATGAGAATTATGAGTCTTCCATAGATCAACCTACCCTAGTTTACTCTTTTCTTTATTTTTCTTGTAGTTTAAGACTATAGGACTTTAGTGTAAAACAAGCAATATAATGCATTGTTTGTACTTTAGAGCTTGTGGTCCAACTTGAATAAATGTTTTGTTTTTCTTTTAGTTCAAGATATAATTGCATTGTGCATGTTCTGGCATTGTAGAGTTCTCATTTATATTGTGAAAGTTAATATAAATTCTTGTAGGAGAAGAGCTTAGATAAAAGTTGTGGGAGGTATGGTATGAACAAATTGGACCAACTTCCCTTTGAACAACCAAACATTAAAATCTCAATGCAAACAAAGTCATAAATAATGATCATATATTTACATATTTACTTTTGAATAACCCAATTTAAGTGACATTTGTTCCTCAAATAATATATTACAAAAGAGATGCATGGAGTGAACCTCTGCTTGGACTGCCAAACAGTATATGTTCCTCCTCTAATCTTGTTTCGTCTCCAATAACAGAAATCCAGGTTTCTGCTATCTTCTCCACTCTTCCGTTTGAAATTTCTGCTATGGTGAACGCTCGTGATGTTCCTTCAGATTCTGCTGTCAAAGATGAGGGTCTGACTCGTGGAACAATAGCTCCGTTCAAGTATATGATATTATCATTTCCAACCACTATCATTTTGCGAAGGCCATTTCCAGAAGCAAGCTCTTTGTGCATGTGACCGAAAATGACCAAAGGGACCGAATATGGAGAAGCCTCTTTTAATTTGGCTAAGGCTTGTGCTAGATCTGCACAAAATGTAACAATCATATGCTCATAAAACAAATTGTTCCATCGAAGTTGAGAGGATTTAATTATATTACTCTCATCAGAAAAAGTGACCTGGAGAGGTCATAGGTTCGAGCTGTGGAAACAACCTCTTGCAGAAATGCAGAGTAAGACAGAGTGTAATAGACCATTGTGGTCCATCCCTTCCCCAAGCGGGAGCTTAGTGCACCGGGTCATCGGGATAAATGGGGTGTGTACAGATGAATCAAGGGCTTCAGTAAGAAAGATATCAATTCATAAGTATTACCTGGGTCACCATGGTCACCCCCATCAATAAACCAGTCTCTTCCGCAGATGTCATCCACGTTAGCACCTAGCCCTGCATCTCCCTACTCTTAATACTTAAACCACAAAAATTTCCCGCAACGGGCAGAAGTACCTCAACAAAATACTACTTCAGAAAGCTATACACCTGTTGGACCATTATGAGCAAGGAATATAATTGAATGATCCTCTGGAGTGCCCATGGCAGCTTGTAAGATTCTCTCAGCACTTCCATCCATATCACGGACTCCATACCTAAGAAGGTAAAATTGTAATGTAAAGTTACAAGTCACCATCTAAGCTACATCCAGAGTGTTATAGCAGAAACTTGATATTGCAGATATTATTTGCATGATATTGCGCTATTTGGCTAGGGCTGCTTCTGATATTAGGCACAAGAGGCAAAGATAAAAGTCACTAAATTGGTTTTAGCCTATATTGGTATATGGAAAGTTTTCCTTTCCGATCAGAGCATTTTGAAAAAGATTATATCAAGTAATTAAGTTATTTCCATAGTTTATGCTATAAGAACACTCCACAGCTAGAAGAAGAAAATGGAAAAACATGTGGAGAGTGACCAGAAACAAATTCAGCCATTTTGTTGATGACTTGTAATGTATTTTTCTAGCATTTGCGGAAAAGAAATTGTGAATTAGGCATATAAATTTTGAAGACTATAAAGAGTCGATGTCTACATTGGAGAGGTACGCTTATGCCTCTACAAAAACAAAATGCATCAGAAACTTCAAACTGTAAGTTCTGAAATATTGGTTCTAGCAAATTAATAGGCAACACTAAACATGCTTAGATACTCAGGCTAAGCAGCATTCACCAATTATAGAAAAAATTACGATGAAAAGTCGATGTGCATTGAAGAGTAAATAACTAACAAACTAGATTAGGACCACAAACCTTGCTTTGAGAAGCTGTTTCCGAAATAAGGGCCTACCACCACAAGAAAAAGGTCGTCCACCAACAATACTGAGTTTTAGCATAGGGAGATCCATCCGACGGTAACCAACATGCTCATCACCAAGACTGACCATTATAAATAGTCAGCACACCAACAAGATAACTTTTACATTATAAGTACTTTTCCTTTTATTATATATGATGGGACATAAAATAGGTCAAGACAGAAATCCTTCATTATGGGAAGGACTTAGCTGTCCGATTCATTTTTCTGGCATTCAGCTCTTCATATAAGCAGATAACAAGGAAAAGTAAAAAAGGAAATTGTCCTTATTCAGAACATGGATACGAACTAATGTTTTATCATGATTTTTCTTAGGTTAAGACCTGACTTACAAACCAATCTTAATCTTTGTTTTCCCCTCAATTATAATAAGTAAGATTGTATTCAAGGTAGTTCAGTAGTTGATGCCTCAAATACTTTCCAAGATAAAATCAGAATCCAAGGAATTGAACCATCAGACAAATTCATATGCCAGATAGTTGAATTTAAAGGGAAATCTTTGCAACATGAGCCAGAATCTCAGAATCAATCTTTGTTCACTGGTCTGGGGTTAAATCAATCATGACTCCTTATGCCGAGAAAGACTTATTCAGCAAACATAGATTTTAGGCCTTAGTTCGGATTACTTGTGGCAATTAAATTTATAATTTGCCAAATTTAAGTGAACCTTTTAAGTGCTCATAAAATTAAGCTTGTGGCATCTCTTAATACCTGCATATGGATAATTGCCCAGCCAAAGAGATCCCATTCTTTATAGTTATATTGCTATCTTTTCTTTTAACTGCAAATATTTTCCAGATGTGCAGATATGCACATGTTTTTGTTGCGTGATCTTTTCTTTTCCATAACCTGCTTAGTACATGTGTTGGATGTGCCTATTCCAACCACTAGCAGACGTACCAAGAGGACCTTTCTGGATCCTGGCTATTTATTTTCTATCTTGAAATGACCTATCTTATCATCTATCTTCCTTACTTCTGAGACAAAGTGGTATTGAGATTGTGCAGAACACAAGATGGAAGGTCATGCCAGAGTAAGAAACTGACAGTCTTAAACATCATAAACAAGTACATAGCTATGCTATTTAACATATAGATGTATAAATTTATTGAAACTAAATAATTATATATCTCAAAAGACATACCATTCCAGCTGAAGTTGAACAGCATCTTTTTCCCTACAAATTGAACAGCACATACTAAGAAAAAAAGAAGAAGTGGATGAATTCAGAAAACTAGTTAAGAGGTAGAACATCTCACTATTAGAGAAAAATAATTTGTCGAGACATGCTAACTAAGTGGACAGGAAAAAAATGAGCCTGACAATATGTTTCATCCCTTTTTGATACTTCATATTTTGTCATTATGTTGTTTACAGTTAATGCTCGAAGTTTCTGGGGAAGTTATGTTTCAAGGAAAACATCCTTTAAATTTATCAATGATTTTCCACGGGCTCTACCACCAAAATCAATGCTAATTAATCCTACTTACACACTACTACAGTTGTCACCCCATTTGCCATTATCAATAACAACCTTCATGAAGCCACAACACTAATACGACCACCCTATCTACCAGAGTTTGAAGTCCAACAAATAATGGAAAATGAATGAGAAAGTGATTTTTTCCTCTAAGCAGTCGGATAAAATGGAACTTGGACTTACTTCCCAGAGAACTTTTGAGTATTCCATGCGTCATGGTTCCCTAGAATAACAGCTTTGGTGATCTCTAGATCTGCAATGCTTCGGACTAGATCCACATTTTCATTCCCAAAATCCCCTGAAGCAAGGACAAAATGAAGTGAACTGATAATTCTTCCAATCAAACCTGGCTAATGAATGAAACATAGTAGTTGAAAGAATACAATAACTATGTAGTATGCATTGTGGATAAATAGATGGGAGATTATTAGAAAACATGCCTGTAAAGAGCACCAAATCTGGCTGCAATTTTCACAATACAAAAATCATTAGCTGACAGAAGGAAACAAACCAAAATATGTTATAAAAGAAAAGCAAAACGATTTTTCCAGAGAAGGTCTCCATTGTCCCAAAAAGAAAGAAAAAGTGGAAACACTAGGGATCCTCCCAAAAGTTTGGTTTCTAAAATTAGTTTTCATAATAAAGCTTGCATTTCACGATCTCTCATGGCTACGTTGTACGCCTATAACATTTTTATAAAAAATAATAGAAATCATTCCTCAAAACTACACAAAAGCACGTATGGGCAGATAAAGATCATTTCTTCCATGTCAAAAAAGCGGGATGGAGAAGAAACTCTGAAGCAACACTCAGATTTTTATTTCTCAAAATGTTCTTGAACACTGAACTGCAATTAAGTGTGTAGAATAAGTCATACTCAAAGCATATCCACTGCTCAGAGAGGAGAAAGTTAGCAGCAATTGCTAATTATCCACTAAAGAGAGGAATAAAGTATGAAGATACTTTCCACATTTTCGATCAAATTATTTTTGTTTCATAAACATATGAATTAATTTTGATAGTCATGATACCTTTACTTTCCTTCCAACTAAAAACCTTCGTAGAATAGCAGAGCGGGACACAATTAATTTACAAAATTAAGTGTTACACAACAAAATACAGCTATGGTTCAGTTTGGAGAGGCAAAGAGCAAAGGAAATATAAGACCCAAAAGCAAGACATGTAAGGCTTCATAATTTGTAGTCATCTATCCTCCTGTGCAACATCTATGCAGGACATGTTTTTAATCAGCCAGGCTATTCAGATGCAACTTTAGCATGGCAACTGTTCCATTAAACAAGATAATACTTGCCATTGCGAGAAAGCTTTATGTGAGTATACAAAAAATACGACGACGTTCCATACCACGAATTATTAATGCATACTACAATACTTGGTGTACATGTTAAGACTAATAACAATTGGCAGTCAAGAGCTTCAAATTTAAGGAAAGTTTGGCTTCCTTTTTAGTTAATTAATCCAATTCAGAGAGCTTCCATTGAGATTATAAACCAAATTCTAGCTCCGTTTGGACACATATTTAACAGCTAATAGAATCAAAGTCCATGCAAAGTGAGCTCGAAGTACTAAACTAGTAAACTTTGGATAATTCACTGGGAAACAATATCGGAACAATCCTTCAACAGTTTAATGGTTAGTAGATGTGATTTCTGTTACTTTGGCTGGATTATTTTGTGAACTACAATTTCCCCAAAAAGAAAAGCTAGAATAAATTAAACAAAATAAAGATGCCAAGTACCTTCAAGAGTTGAAGAGCCTTCCTATCTTCTTCAAGGTTCCAATCATCATGCTTCACAATCCCCATCATTTCCACAAAAAGGATAGTAACACAAAGTCAACACATACAAATTTGCTACTACTATTTAAACTGACTCAAATCACAAAATGAAAGTAATCTCATTATTAGCTAGTGTTTGGCTATAGAATTGGGGAGTAGATTTTGAAATTTAACTTGAAATATTTTTCAAGGAATTGTCTCGCAAAACTTCAAATTCCAAAAATCACAACTTCAAAAACTCAAATTTTTAAGTTTCAACTATCGCGAAACGGGAGACTTCAGCAGCAAATGGAAAATGCTAGCAGTAATTCAAAAAACTCCAGGCTACTATAGAGATATTGAAGCATATTATACAGTCGCTAATATGAGGTTAAAAACGCGAGGGTTTGAAGGAAAATGCGGAGCTAAAATTATTGAAGGATATGAAATTGATAGCTTACGACGTCGCCGACGACAACGATTCGGACGGAAGATGCCATCGGGAAGTGACCTCCGGCGAGTTTTGACGGCGCTGGATGACGGACGGGGCCGGTAATGCCACGGAATTGAGTCGGCGCGTGTAACAACGTGCTGCCGTTGAACATATAGAACAAATTTTCGGAGGGCAACTAAATTAACTGTTCAATTTCTAATTGTTTTTGAAAGTCGAATATATATATATATATCACTTAAATCAATAAGATCAAACTGAGGGGCGAAGTTGGGTAGGATCGAGGGGGCGTGAAGCTTGTTATTTTTTATGTGTATATTATAGATGTATATTGTGTATTGTGTTTCGATTAATTTGGTTGTTATTATTATTTCTTTTTTTAAGATGTTATACTTCTTTTGTTATAGGAGATGCTATACTATTTTTTCTGTCATCATTATTTTTTATTTTTTTAAAATTAAAGTTTGATGCACTTAAATTGAAGATCTTTTGAAAAGAGTTTCTCTACCTACTTGAGGTAATGGTAAATACTACGTACACTCTAACCTTCTACAGACTCCACCTAATGAAATTTCACGGACTATATTTTTCTCCTTGTTATTGTCTCTATAGTAGATGTTGATTATTTCAATGTATGTTTAAAAAAAAAATATGAAATATAATTTAATATTTAAACTAGTTAAGGTATAAAGTTCTAAAATATAATTAATAATTTATGTATATTTATGTCAAACTCGTAAGCAAATAGATTTGTTATCTTTGGATTACGCGGTGATCGGAAGGTATCTTGTTCAAATAACTTCTTATAGAATATAGGATAAAACTGTGTATAATAAATTCTTCGATCCTTTTCGTGAACCCATACATATATGGGAGCTTGTTGAAGGTCAAGAAGGAGAACGGCAAATCTTACTAGACATATAAAGGATGAATATGAATAGTAAGTTTTAACTTTATACTATATTTTTGACTATCTTGTGTAGTTTATATAT
>JAJOOR010011088.1:0-24022 GCA_036250505.1 Solanum acaule
AAAATAAATAAATTTAATATCAAAATAATAAATTTAAATAGTCGTTTAAAAATGTCACGACCGGGTTCCGTCGTTATAGAAAAGCCAACGGGGAAAAATTTTGGGTCGAAAACTTTTTCGTAGTAACTTGAGATTTCGCAACCTAGTTCAGATTTAAACGAAATCGAAGTCTGTGAGGTCTAGGGAAATCTGGTAGCAATTGGGTGATCTAATTATGAATTTGATCACATGAGTAGATAGATAAGTCGTTAAGGAACCTGTACGACTTTACAAAATTGAATTCGGGTGAGTAGAATTCCCAAAACTGATCTTGGCATGAATGGGTAGTTTCTGAGTGTCGTTAGTTGAAGCTGTATTGTGAAATGAGGGTATTGCAATTATTAAATTAGCTCACTGTTCCGTGCAAGCCGCTACAACGGGAATTTGTATTGCCAAGGCGGGGCCGTTGCAGCGGGGTGGTACCGCTGTGGTGGGGCAGACACGACTTAAAGTCGGAAATAAACCCCAAAACGTCTTATTCTGCAATTTTTGAACTTGAGAGCTAAGGAACGAACCTAGGGCCTTTCTTGACAGTTTTCCACCATTCTTAAGGCTAAAGGTAAGATTTTCACTCACCGAATCCATTTTTCGATCCGTAGAACGTAATCTAATGGGTAATTATTGATGAGGAAGAGTTTTGATCTGAGAATTATGGTGGAAAAAGCCCTAATTTGGATATTGGGATCATGGGTTTGATCTAGGGTTGATAGGATTGTTAGTAATTCGGGTAATTAGTGATTGTTTATTGATTTCCATGTTATTTTGATTGTTTGTAGACCAAGAACAAGTGGAAAGAATCCAAAAAGGAAAGAATCAAGTTTCTTAGGGGATTCAAGCTTTGTTCGAGGTAGGTGATGGCTGTGATTCTATGATTGTGTGATGTATGTGTGTTCTTCCTTCATTATGATACATGTATGTATGCGAATGTTGCATTATTGATCACATTAATTGTAAATGAGGATAAATGAATGATGAATGCCATGAATCATGACTTGATTGTATGATTATGAGAATGTACTTAATTGTGATTTTGGCTTGTTGAATGGATCGGGTGTTGCATTCTGACACACTAACTTGGATCGGTTGCCACGTTCCGGCATAAATATGGGATCGGTTGCCACGTTCTGGCATAAACATTGGATCGAATATCACGTACCGGTATGCTAATAGTTTGGGTTTGGGTTCCATGAGAGGACCATTGACTTGACATAACTGTGTAATTGAGAATTGTGAACTTGATCGTTATTCAACTTTACCTCCACTCTCTTGGACCTAATTTCATGCTCTGTTTCTAGAGAAATATGTGCCTAGGACTTTGAGAGATCACAAGAAGGATGAGTTCATGGCTTTGGAGCAAGGTGGTACGTCTATGACTGCTTATGAGGCCAAGTTCCATGCCTTGTCTAGATATGCTACCCAATTGGTGACTACTAAGGAGGAAATGATCTGTTTATTTATTAGGGGACTAAATTCTGAGTTGCAGGTATTATCTGTTCATATGAGCTCTGCAGGGAGAAGCTTTAATGAGGTAACCGACTTTGTTAAGAAAGTGGAGGGAGTGAGGCGAGACGATCAGGCTAAGACATTGGCTAAAAGGGCCAAGAACTCGGGTAACTTTCAAGGTTCTTATTCCAAAGGGCCAGGGAGGCCAACACTTGCAGCCAGGCCAATTCAGTCCGCTATGCCCGCTTCTACAGTTAATTACTCAAGAACTCCAGGATAGCTAGGGAGCCGCACCTTTGGCGGGCAATAGGCCATCTTTGATCGTACATGTTACAACTGTGGAGAACTTGGGCATATGAGGAGAGATTGTCCCCACCCACGTATGATGGAGCCCGCGCAGTAGCAGACTAGAGCAGTGGTACCCACGGGAAATGGTCATATGGTCGAGGGCATCCACAAGGTGGGCGAGGAGGTAATCAGCGAGGTCGTGGGGGTAGAAGAATGGTAACACAAGCAGAGGTGTAGCGCAGCCAGGCAGGGAAGTCACCCGTCAAGATGATAGGGCTTAGTGTTATGCCTTTCCGGGCAAGAATGAGGCAAAGACGTCTGACGCAGTGATCACATGTACTATTCTTGTGTGTGACCGGATGGCTAATGCATTATTTGATCCGGATTCTACTAATTCTTATGTATTCGTGCGATTTGCCTCAGGATTTGCTATGATTTGTGATATACTTGATGCCCCTATTCATATTTCTACCCTAGTTAGAGAGTCTGTCATAATCACCCATGTCTATCGTGCTTGTTCTATTTTGTTTATGAGTTTTCAGACTTGGGCTGATTTGGTAATTTTGGATATGACTGATTTTGCTATTATATTAGGCATGACTTGGTTGTCCCCTATTATGTTGTGCTTAATTGTAATACTAAGTCTGTAACTCTAGAAATTCTGGGAAGGGAAAAGTTAGAGTGGGAAGGGGTGTACAAGCCTAAGCAAGCTAAGATCATATCCTCCATTCGGGCTAGTAAACTGGTAGAGTAGGATTGTTTGGCTCATATTCGGGATGTTGAGGTTGAGTGTCCATCTATTGAGTCTATTCCTGTGGTGTCAGAATTTAGAGAAGTGTTTCCTAATGATTTGCTTGGTATGCCTCCGGATAGAGATATAGATTTCTGCATTGATTTACAACCTGGTACTCGTCCCATTTTTATCCCTCCATATCGCATGGCTCCGATAGAATTAAGAGAGCTTAAGGCTCAAATCCAAGAGCTTCTTGATAAGGGATTTATTCGTCCTAGTGCTTCCCTATGGGGTGCTCCAGTTTTATTTTTTAAGGAAAAAAATGGTAGTATGAGAATGTGTATAGATTACCAAAAATTGAATTGTAACGACCCGAACTATCGTTAATTAGGAAAAACAAAAATTCAGGAAATTCTGGGCCACTATCCCGCCAAGGGTGATCTAATTATGAATTCTATCACATGAGTAGATAGATGAGTCGTTAAGGAACCCGTACGACTTTACGAAATTGAATTTGGGTGAGTAGAACTCCTGAAACTGATCTTGGCGTGAACGGGTAGTTTCAGAATGTCATTGGTTGAAGGTGTGTTGTGAAATGGGGGTATTGAAATTATTAAATTAGCTCACTATTCCGTGCAAGCCGCTACGGCAGGAATTTGTGTCGCCAGCGCAGGGTCGCTGCAGTAGGGTGGTACAACTGTGGCAGGGCAGATGGGACTTAAAGTCGGAAATAAACCCCAAAATGTCTTTTATTATGCAATTTTTGAACTTGAGAGCTAAGGAATGAACCCAAGGCCTTTCTTGACAGTTTTCCACCATTCTTGAGGCTAAAGGTAAGATTTTCACTCCCCGAATCTATTTTTCGATCCGTAGAACGTAATCTAATGGGTAATTATTGATTGGGAAGAGTTTTGATATGAGAATTATGGTCATGGGTTTGATCTAGTGTTGATAGGATTGTTAGTAATTCGGGTAATTAGTGATTGTTTATTGATTTCCGTGTTATTTTGATTGTGTAGACCAAGAACAAATGGAAAGAATTCGGAAAGAGAAGAATCAAGTTTCTTAAGGGATTCAAGCTTTGTTCGAGGTAGGTGATGATTGTGATTCTATGATTGTGTGATGTATGTTTGTTCTTGCTTCATTATGATACATGTATGTATGCGAATGTTGCATTATTGATCACATTAATTGTAAATGAGGATAGATGAATGATGAATGCCATGAATCATGACTTGATTGTATAATTATGAGAATGTACTTTGTGATTGTGATTGTGGCGTGTTTAATGGATCGGGTGTTGCGTTCCGACACACTAACTTGGATTGGTTGCCACGTTCCGGCATAAATATGGGATCGATTGCCACGTTCCAGCATAAATATTGGAGCGGATACCATGTATCGGTATGCTAACAGTTTGGGATTGGGTTCCATGAGAGGGCTATTGACTTGACATAACTGTGTAATTGAGAACTGTGAACTTGATCGCTATTCGTAAATGATATTGATATTGTATATGTTCGGTGTATGCATGTTATTATTATGTTGTAATGGCTTATGTATATTGCACTTAGTGGGATAGCTGCGTGATCCTACTAGTACACTGTGGTTGTGTAGTGATACTTCACTTGCTCTTTCTTTGTTGAGTACAGGGCAACTTCAGGCAACTATTGACAGACCCAGTGATCGTTTCGAATTCAAGGGTGAGCCAGCTCTTCCGGGCTGCAATGAGTTCTCTTTTTGTTTATGTCCACATTTTCGGACTTAGACTAGTCCTTTAGATTTCTTATATTTAGTATGCGGTTATACTCCTTCTTGTTTAGACTTATGGTTGAACCTTAGATGTTTTGGTACATTGACTTTCAGGTTCTAGGCGTATTTTCCACATTTGTTTAGTTGTTAGACTTTTGATTTGGAGTTTATGGGAACTCCCTATTTCTTTCCTTAGCATTTAACTTGCTTCCGTAACCTTAAATGCTTTCGTTTTTTATTAAGTTGGTTAGCTAATTAGTATTAATGGTTCTCCCACCGGAGGGTTAGTGTGGGTGCCAATCACGATGGTCTGGGTCGTGACAAAAAACGCATTAGAAAGACCAAATATAACCCTAAAAGATTATTAAAAAAAAAGATTAATTTAAAATTATTTTTTCACTTTCGTTAAAGGAAAAGAGTATATATGAGTCAATTGTGTAACAATAGGGTATATATATTTTACTTTCATAGAGATAATGCAGACTCTAAATCACAAAGTTTGGAGGGGGTGGGGGTGGGTTACAACTTACATCAGACGCTTTAACCTTTAATTTATCAATCTACTCTTTAGAAAATTAAAAGGTCATTCATTATTATTTTTTTCCAATTATATCTTACTCTTTTAAGAAGATATAGATATTACTTCCTCTAGACATATTAATTAAATTATTGGAGTATGGAATACTTTTTAAGAAAAATATTTAAGCATATCAATAAAAAATACTACTTTTCTTTATTATCATTTTTATTATATTCAAACTATTCTACTAGAAAACGTAAAGTAGTTAATAACCTCATTAAACTAAGAATAATTATGAAAAATGATCCCAATAATTTTCTTGAACTTTGAATAATTTACTTATTTTGGATTATAAAAGAAATCCAACAATTCATTTAATATGAACTTGAGGGAGTAAATACTTATAAATAAAAAATAAGAGTAATCTAAAAAGGTTTTATCATCAACATTATCAAATAATTCTTTTAAGAAAAAATTATGTAACTCAACAAACATCTACATAGTGAATTATTAAACAAAGCTATAACTTAATTAATTATCATCTTTGTGGTCATTAAGCGGGCATCACACACTCCATTTGTATAACCAAAACTGCTTATTCTCTCTCTCAAGATTTATTTCTTTCCTTCGATACTTTTAAGTTTTAAGCAATCTCTTTCATCTTTCATACTCTCTCATTTTTCTCCTAATTTCACTCAACATTATCCATTTTTGAAATTTCAAAGTTTTTTTTCTCCCTCCAAATCATGCTTCCCCAATTTCAAATAATCTACATTGGCGGTTTTCAATTGATTTTTTTAGATTTTTGTTTCTATATTCTGTATTTTTGTACCTTCATTCAAACAATTTTCATCTAATTTTATTCATTTTTTAAGCATCAGTTATTGTAGATTTTTGTATTTGTATTATGTGTATATGTATTGTTAATTCGTATTTGTATATGTTTATCAATGGTATACATTTATTTGTTCATATATGCATCAGTTGTATATATACAATAGTTGTCTACTATCTCTCATTTGTATATCTTACATGATTCTATTGGTGAATGTTATTCATATAACATTTGATTTGTGTATATTGTTGTATTTTTAATTCATATATGAAAGTTTTAGTTTTTTTATATATTTTCAGGAATTATACAATTTTAGGTTTTCTTTATATATTTTTAGCAAGTATATACAACTATTTTTTGTATATATGCATCAGATGTATGTATGTATGTATGTATATATATATATATATATATATATGTAACACCCCGGAAAATTTTGAGCTAAGACTCGAACCATCCTTTGTTGTGAGTAGGATTTTACCGAGGAATTTAAAATTTCTCAAGTGTTAAGGTCACTAGATGTAGCAACTTGAGTTCCAAAAAGAACTAAATTGGAAAAAGTAAAATCTGAAATTTTGCAAGTTATGCTTAAGTTATGAGTTTTTGGTCAACTTCAAACGATCATAACATTTAGCACAAGATGAGTTAGGTGGGCTACAAGATATAAAATGAAAGGTCTTGGAATCGTCTTTCCAACGCCATCGAGTTTGCTAGTTTTCGAGTTTCCAAAAGAGTTTTGAGCAGTTTGAGTAACATCTCTTTTAAGAGAAAGATTTTGAGTAATAATCTCAAACCACAGAAAAAGTTATGTTTTTAAACATATGAGTTGAGTATATTTTGGGAGTAGTATTGAGCACCGATATGGGGACGAGTTCAGATAACTCAAGTCTCCATGAACCATGTAGCCAGTGTGGGTAGAAAGGGTCATACTTTTTAGATGATTCCTTAATGCTTTTTAGCATAGACTAGTGGATCCACTTAGTTGAGGCGTTCTATATTCCGACAAGTTATAGGATAGTTCTGGCAGCGTGGGCGAGACATTGTATCATAACATAGCTCATAGTGACTGTTGTCGGTTAGAGAAACTCCCACATAATTATATTACTTTATTATATACAAATTGAGTTGTTATTGTATTCTTCAATACATTGAGTTGCTATCTACTGTTTTAAGAGCTTTCCATATATTACATCTTTTATTGTTGCTTTATGCTTGAGTATCTTGAGTTGAACTGTGCTTCATTGAGTCGAGTACCTTACTGTTGAGTTGAGCCTTATTTCACTGAGTTGAATATTTTTATCTTTGAGTTGAGTATCTTATTCCTGAGTTGAGTTAGTTGAGTGAGTTGAGAAGAGGTAAGTATGTTTCCTTTTTATCAAGTTCAAGCTTATGTTATGCTTTAGAATTCCCCTTACATGCTCATACATTCCACATACTGAGTCATTTGGCCTACATCATTTTATGATGCAGATACAGGTATTCAGGATCATCAACATAAATTTCGTTGATACCACATGCAGTTCGAGTTAGCTATGGTAAACCTCCTTGCTTCCGGAGGGTTCCCTTTTACTTTCAGTTATATCAGTTGTTAGGATGACATGGGTCTTATCCCAACTTCCATCTTTGTCAGTTAGAAGCTTCATTGATAGACAGTACAGTTTCATAAGTCTGTTCATTTATTTTGTTAAATGTTTTAAAGAATTAAGTTGCCTATTTTATGGTGAGCTGAATATACTATTTATATTCAGGGTTATCATTTCAGTATTGTTCAAATTATTTTAAAGTTAAGTATATGAATTTTATTCAGTTTTTAAGCTTTGTATGCTTGAGTTAGTCTTCTTCTTGTAGTCTGCCAGGATGAGGGTTCGCTTGGGGACCAACTATGGTTCTTGAGTGCCGGCCACGTCTAGGGCGTAGGCTCAGGTCGTGACAAACTTGGTATCAGAGCATAGAATTCAAGTGTCCTAGCGTATCTATGAAACCGTGTCAAGTAGGATCTTATTTGTGGTTGTGAGGGCCCCACTTCTATAAATGAGGGACTACAAACATTTAGGAAAAGTTTCCCTTCTTTCATACTTTTAATCGTGCAATAGAGCTATGTCATAGAGATGTATTCATACTCGTGAGTTTCTTAGATTCATTCGACTACCCCTCATACTAGAGGTGGTTGAAAAGCAAAGTCAGTCCTTTATCGATGAGTTTCTCTTAGCAAAAATCATAAGGAAGTCATGAGACTCCAGAAAGGCTTGAGAGAAGCTTGTAAGTTAAGTGTTGAGTTTCAGAGAAATGTACCCATAATTATATGAATCGTGCATTTGAGCTAAAAGTAAGTTGACTCTCTTCTCTAAGTCTTGTTTCAGCTGAGATCCTTATGAGAAAGTATGCTTAGAGCTTGGGGTAGTATTTTTGCCCTAAAAGATAGTATGAGTTACAAGATCATGAGCAATAGTGGTGAAAGTGCCTAGAGTTAGGGGAAAGTATGCAGAAGCATAGAGATCTATGAAAGTGAGATAGTGATGGGGAGATTATGTTATTATAGTCATGCACCAGTAAGTTATTGATGAGGAGTTTTTCCTTATAGATGGACTAAGAAGTGACGAGTTGTGAAGATATCATGATAGGAGGTAGAGTAAGAGTTGCTAGTCAAGATGAGGTAGAGTAAGAGTTGCTAGTCAAGATGAGTTAAGACCGATGTGCCATCGTGTTAAAGGAGGCTAAATATATGTGTTGAATAGAAGCATAGAGTATTCATGAAGTGATAGATCTAAGCTAGGCTTATGATATGTTTGAGAGGGTCATGCTGTTCAGAAGGTTATAGAACTGATTAAGTAATGAGGTAGGCGAGCAATCGTATTGATATTCGGGTTTAGTAATGAACATTAAGCTTGAATTTGAGATGAGTGTCATGATCCAAAGAATGGAAACATGAGGGTGATGATGTTAGTCTTGAGATTTGATTTGGTAGACTTGACATAGAGTAGGTGAGAAATTTAGATGTTAGCTGCAATGAAGATGAGTGGTACAAGTGAGAGATCCTAACCTTTAGATAAGGGCAGTGTAGTGTGGCTAAGTCACAAGAGTAACAAGAGCACTAAGAGGTGTACTGAGGGTGTATGAAATCAGAAGAGGTTAAGAGAAACACCTTAGAAATAGGTCTTAGTACCTGATTATGGAGAGTTCGGTAGTCATGAGATAAGCTTCTCCCGAGTGTTAGAGTAAAAAAGGATTTACACCAGTTAGAGATGATGGAATAAGTCCATAGCTTTCAAGTGTCAGCCTTAGACCTAAGGGGGAGATAACAAGATGAGAAATTAAGTTAAGTGATTGAGAGTAAGATAGTAATGAGTTCCAAAGAGTATGAGAGATAGCTTTTCAGAGGTCCTTTTAAGAGTAAAGTGATGTTAAAATGAGAAGGTTAATGATCTTATCGTGATGATGATGGTGTGATAATTCCATCTAAGGTTATAAAAGAGGAGGATGAGGTTTTTCTATGAGAAATAGTTAAATGAGAGGCCTTAGTTGGTTCCGAAGGAGTTAGTTAGTAGGAGTCCATGGAGTTGTTAGAGTACTAAGCTTGAATGTGATGTTGTTAAACATTAGGTGGTTCTTGATATGAGCCTAATGTGGTGGTAAAGAGAAATAGTAGGGAGAGGTATAGAACCTAAACCTAAGGATTTGGGTTAAGCTTGAATATAGTAACAACATACAATTAGACGCAGACCTTAGTAAGAGTAACCCATTCCATACCCAGTCCAGCCATCATTCAAGGATGAATGATCCCAATGGGGAGATAATGTAACACCCCAAAATTTTTTGAGCTAAGACTCGAACCATCCTTCGTTTTGAGTTGGATTTTACCGAGGAATTCAAAATTTCTTAAGTGTTAAGGTCACTAGATATAGCACCTTGAGTTCCAAAAAGAACTAAGTTGGAAATAGCAAAATTTGAAGTTTTGCAAGTTATGAGTTTTGGGTCAACTTCAAACAATAATAACTTTTAGCACAAGATGAGTTAGGTGGGATACAAGATATTAAATGAAAGGTCTTGGATTCCTCTTTCTAACGCCATCGAGTTTTCTAGTTTTCGAGTTCGTATGAGGGATATATTCCCATTTGAAGTCGCGTTGTCTGAATAAGGAAATTTACCCTGATTTTAGAGGGGTATTTTGGTCTTTTCAGTTCGGCTTGACCATCCGTTTGAGGGTGGAAAGCGGTACTAAGTTTAACATTGGTACCAAGCCCTTGTTGGAATGCCTTCCAAAAATGTGAAGTAAATTGAGTACCCCGGTCCAAAATAATAGGCAAGGGAACCCCGTGCAACTTCAATACTTCCTTGATGTACAACTTGGCATAGTTTTCCGCCAAAAAAGTAACCTTGACGGGAATGAAGTGGACTGATTTAGTCATCTTATGAACAATGACCCCATTAGAATCATGTTGCGTTCGAGTACAAGGCAAACCCACAAAAAATCCATATTCACCTCCTCCCACTTCCAAGTTGGAATATCTATATCTTGGAACAAACCTCCCGGTTTCAGGTGTTTGGTCTTGACTTGTTGACAATTCAGACATTTGTCCACAAAACCCACTATATCCTTTTTCATACCATTCCACCAATAGACTTCCCGTAGATCATGGTACATCTTAGTGGCTCTCGGATGAATAAAATATCGCGAACCATGAGCCTCTGCCCAATTAATTAAATCCATTTTTAGTAAATTAATTGGGGTCTAAACTGAGTTAGTTCGGTTTACGCATTTACCAAATCACGCTAGGATTTTGGAGAAAGAACTCAAGAGGAGAAAGGAGAAGAAAAGTTAAGATTCGTCAAGTTCTTGCGGTTTTGGTTGTGCATTTTGCCAAGGATTAAGTCCTACGAGGTATGTGAGTTTTATATAACGTTGGGTTCGTTCACCCATGTGCCAAACATGTTTATTTCATCATGATGTCGTCCTAAAAAGATTGGAAGTTTGAATGTTCTTGATGTGTGTTCTTGAATTGCTTTCGTTCTTGAACTTGGGTTGAGATTGAGGAGTTTCTTGAGGTTATAATGTTGTTTCCTTGAGTTATTTGAGTTAGATTATTGTGTACATATACTGGGTATCTGAATCTAAAGAGAATTTGAGAAAACGAATCGAGTTTAGGTGAATTGGGGTTAGAAAACGAAGAAGGAAAAAGTCGGGCAAATTTGGGTACCAAGTTCCTCAGGTTGGGAATGTTTTTCTCCCCTTCGCGGAGATTTCACGGACCCTTCTGCCTCAAAATTTATTTCGCAACCAAATATTTAAATGCATCTCCGCGTCACGGACTTGGTTCCATACAATGATTTCTTGATCGTTTCTCATATTTAACTATCTAAAAATACTCCTAAATATCACAAGATCTTTCCTATCACAAATCACAACCTTGAATTCTTAAATCAAATTCAAGGTAGAGTTGAGATTTCTTTCGAACATTTTTTAGAAAGTTCCTTTGAGTCTTTTTGAGGAGTCTTCTACAATTTCTAATAACTTGTTTCAAAACTCAAGCAAGTGAGTATGAGAGTGAGGAGAATGTATTCATGAGTCTACTTTATCATCACGAGATCCTTCATATCATGAACCATAACTCTTGAATTCATAATTCACATTCAAAAGAGCGTTAAGAGTAGAGTTCAAGAATGTTTTTCAGTTCAATTATGAATCCTTTGAGATCAACTATCGATTTGAGCCAAGTTTTGAGGAAGTAAGTATGAAAATGAGAAGAGTTGTATACATGAGTTACATATCATTATGTAGACCCTTGAGTCGAGTCGTTCATGCTCGTAAATTCTGCCTGAACTCCATAAGTTGAAGTATCTTTGAGGGGAGTAGTATCTTCAAGTTCTAAGTCTTGAGTTCCTAACCCTTTTCAGATTATATTCTTAATCATGGGACTATTACATATTACCCATGAAGTCCATGAGTTGAGTTGTTCATGCCCATAATTTCGCTTGAACCCTATGAGTTGAACATTCTTGAGATGAGTAGTATCCTGAAGTCCATGAATTGAGTTGTTCATCCCCATAATTCCGCATGAACCCTCTGAGTTGAGCATTCTAGAAATAAGTAGTATCATTGAAGTTCTTGAGTTCTGAGTTGTTGAGTTCCGAGTATTGAGTTCTACCTATGGTTATTGAAAACCTTGAATTGAGTCGTTCACGTCCGTAATTCGGCATGAACCTTATTTTGAGAAGTCTTTTACAATTTTTTCTAAACTTGTTTTAAGACTTGAGCACTTGAGTTGAGAAAGAGTAGAGTTGAGTTCATTTTCTTTAAAATGATATATGGGAAATAAGTATTCCCAAGAGTAAATGTTTTCACATTTAAAAGAGGAGGAAACTAAGATTTCCAAAAGAGTTTTGAGCAGTTTGAGTAACATCTCTTTTAAGAGAAAGATTTTGAGTAATAATCTCAAACCACAGAAAAACTTATGTTCTTAAACATATGAGCTGAGTATATTTTGGGAGTAGTATTGAGCATCGATATAGGGACGAGTTCAGATAACTCAAGTCTCCATAAACCATGTAGCCAACGTGGGTAGAAATGATCATACTTTTTAGATGATTCCTTAATGCTTTTTAGCTTAGAATAGTGGATCCACTTAGTTGAGGCGTTCTATATCCCGACAAATTATAGGACAGTTGTAGCAGCGTGGAAGAGACGTTGTATCATCACATAGCTCATAGTGATGGTTGTCGGTTAGAGAAACTCCCTCAGAATTATATTACTTTATTATATACAAATTGAGTTGTTATTGTATTCTTCAATACATTGAGTTGCTATCTACTGTTTTAAAAGCTTTCCATATATCGAATCTTTTATTGTTGCTTTATTCTTGAGTTGAGTTTCTTTAGTATCTTGAGTTGAATTGTGCGTCATTGAGTTGAGTACCTTATTGTTGAGTTGAGCCTTATTTCACTTAGTTGAATATTTTTATCTTTGAGTTAAGTATCTTGTTCCTGAGTTGAGTTAGTTGAGTGAGTTGAGAAGAGGTAAGTATGTCTCCTTTTTATCAAGTTCAAGCTTATGTTATGCTTTAGAATTCCCCTTACATGCTCGTACATTCCACGTACTAAGCCATTTGGCCTACATCATTTCAAAATGCAGATACAGGTATTCAGGATCATCAACAGGAGCTTTGTTGATGCCACATGTAGTGCGAGTTAGCTATGGTGAGCCTCCTTGCTTCCGGAGGGTTCCACTTTTACTTTCAGTTATATCAGTTGTTAGGAAGTTTTGGGTCTTGTCCCGACTTCCATCTTTGTTAATTAGAGGCTTCATAGATAGACAGTAGAGTTTCAGAAGTCTGTTCATTTATGTTGTTAAATGTTTTATAGACTTAAGTTGCCAATTTTATGGCAAGTTGAATATACTATTTATATTCAGAGTTATCATTTCAGTATTGTTCAGATTATTTTAAAGTTGAGTATATGAATTTTATTCAGTTTTTAAGTTTTGTATGCTTGAGTTAGTTTTCCGCTTGTAGTCAGCCAGGATGAGGGTTCTCTTGGAGACCAGCAATAATGGTTCTCGAGTGCCGGCCACGTCCAGGGTGTAGGCTTGTGTCGTGACAATATATATATATATATATATATATATATATATTTGTCTAACATTTCTCATTTGTATATCTCTTATTATTCTATCAGTTAATGATTTTTGTATACTATTGATTTATATATTTCTGTATTTTCTAACTCATATGTATTCATATATTTTATATTTATGCAAATAATCATATATGCAGGAAATTTGACTTAGAGTAAATGTATCAAAATTTTCAAAAAAAAATTATATTTATTCAAATTGCAGGAAATTTGAGTCAGTAAATGTATCAAAATTTTCAAAAAAATACAAATACAGATCACACCACAAGGAGAATTTAACCCTGAAATCAATAAATTGATATTTCAATAAATCGATCTAATACATACAAATACAAATCTTCGTGTTCAAAAGAAACACAATTGCTACATAAAGAAACTTTATCATATTATACACATAAAATTTAATCAAATTTCATAAATACATACACAAATCGAAATGTAACAGAAGCATTTGTTGACATCCTTTGAGAGGGCGCAAGGTCGCGGTGACTCGTCAAAAAATAATAATTCAATTTTTAAAAGAATTAAAATAATTTTAAAAAGGGAAAATGGGTAAAAGGGAGTCGCCACCTAATTTTAGGAAAACTAGGAAATCAATTAATTAATTAACAAATAAAAAAGTTTACGAAACCATTAGATTCTAGGTAAGGGGTTCAAGTTATTTCGAAGGGAAGGTGTTAGGCATCCTTCAAAACCCACAATTGTGGGTTTCAGGTGGTGGTTTGGTTGTTTTTTCTGGGTTGTTTGAGTGTAACGACCTGTTCCCGTCGTTATAGAAAATCTAACGAAGGAAAATTTGGGGCCGGAAAACTTTTTCGTAATATTTGGATTTTCCCAACCTTGTCCAGATTTGGATGAAATTGGAGTCATCGAGGTGTAGGGAAATATGGTAATAATTAGGTGAAGTATTTATGATTTTGATTGCATGAGTGGTTAGATTAATCGTCATGGAATCCATACGACTTTACGGAATTGAATTAGGGCGAGTAGAACTCCCAGAATCGATCTTGGCGTAAAGGGTATTTTCTGAGCGTCGGTGGTTAGAGATGTTTTGTGAAATGAGGATTTTGGAATTCTTGAAATAGCTCTCTGTCTCGAGAATGCCGCATTGGCGCTGGGTTTTTCCGCTTTGGCGGGGCCGTTGTAGCGGGGTGGTTGCCGCTGTGGCGGGCTCGACGCGAATTAAAGTCGCTAATAAACTCCTAAATGACCTCATTATGCACTTTTCAATTTTTAGAGCTAAGGAACGAACACCAGGCGACTCCTACTAGTTTTTCACTATTTTTGAGGCTAAATGTAAGATTTGTTATAGATTCTATGGTGGAAACAACCTAATTTGGATAATCGGGTTCATGGGCTTGATCTAGGGTTCATAGAATTGTTAGAAATCTGGGTAATTAATGATTGTTTATTGATTCCCGTATTATATTGATTGTTTGTAGACAATGAACAAGCGGAACGAATCTGGAAAGGGAAGGATCAAGTTTCTTCGGGTTTCAAGCTTGTTTCGAGGTAGGTGATGGGTGTGATTCTATGATTGTGTGATGTATGCTTGTTTTTGATTCATTATGATACTTGTATATGTATGAATGTTGCAATGTTGATCACACTTGTTGTAAATGAGATAGAGAATTGATGAATGCCACGAAATCATGATTTAAATATATGATCTTGATGATATACTTGTGATTGTGATTGTAGTGTGTTGAATGGATCGGTTGTAACGTTCCGGCATAACTAACTTGAATCTGTTGCCACGTTCCGACATAACTATGAGATTGGTTGCCACGTTCCAGCATAATTATGGGATCGGTTTCCACGTTTCGACATGCTAACTGTTTGGGTTTGGGTTTCATGAGAGGACCAATGATTTGACATAAAATGTGAAGTTGTTCGTTGTTCGTAAATGTTGATAATGTTGATATATATGCATGTGATTATAATGTTGTTTGACTTGTTTATGTTGCACTAGTGGAATAGCCACGTGATCCTACCAGTACACTCTGGTTGTGTACTGATTATGCACTTGCTCTTATTTTTGTTGAGTATAGGGCATCTTCAAGCGGCTATTGACAGACCTAGCTAGAAGATCAGTGATTGTCGCTTCGAATTCAAGGGTGAGCCAATTATTTACCATGGGATTCTCTTTCGTCTATGTCCACCATTTCCGTACTTAGATTATGTTCTAGTTAGTTGATTAGTTCATTAGATTGGGGTTTCCCTTATTGTTTAGACGTGGTTCATTGTTAGAATGTTTTGGTACATTGATTTTTAGGTTCTAAGTTATTCTTCCACATTATTAGTTATTATTGTTAGACTTTTGTTAGAGTTTATGGAACTCTATTTTTATTTCTTTAGTGTTGACTTAAATGACTTAGTTTTTAGATTATTTGCTTGATTTGGGTCGTAGTAGTGGTTCTCCCACCGGAGTGTTAGTGTGGGTGTCAATCACAACGGTCTGGGTCATGACAAAGTTGGTATCAGAGCCTATGTTCGTTCATCTTGATGTACCAAAATGAGTCTAGTAGAGTCTCGCGGAACGGTACGAGGATGCCTTTACTTTTCTTCGAGAGGCTATAGGACTTCAGGAAATCTCTCTGTTTTCTCTTATCTCCTTTCGTGCTATGGCTTGATTCCACTTGGTATTTGTCGATTCAAATTGGTATCTAACCTCCTTCACTCTTCTGTCCATAGATGGTTAATACTAGATTCAACGGTGTTAGGCCCGTAGTTCCCATCAGTGCTTCGGTTGAGAAATCTGCAGCGAGAGGTCGCGGTCGAGGCAGGGGTAGAGGAAGAGCTAGGGGTAGAGGTTGTGGAAGAGTAGAACTTCCTGGAAATGGAGCTCATATTGAGAATGCTCATATGAATGAGAACCCTCCTGCGTATCATGAAAAGATAGATGAGAATGTTGATGTTGATGTTGATGTTGAGGATTTGGGACAAGAGGGAGAGGTACAGGCAGAGACTACATGTGTTCCTCCTTTGGATCTAGTGTTAGCTCAACAAATCATGTTGTTCTTAAAGGGATTGGTTGGTCCTGGAGTGCTTTCTTCTGCTCAAGCAACTCAAGCTCCTACTAATCCTCATGTTGCTAACATTGCGCCCAAGGTGGATGGGATTGGAGGTAATGATGCTTTGCTTTCTTCCGTCCTTTGTTGGGTTCTATTATGACTGGTAATGAGCATGAAATGTTGACTAAGTTTCTGAAGCTAAAGCCTCATGTGTTTCTTGGTTCCGAGAATGAGGATGCTTATGAGTTCATTTTGGATTGCTATGAGAGGCTTCATAAACTGGGTATTGTTCATCAGCATGGGGTTGAGTTTGTATCTTTCCAACTTCAAGGTGAGGCTAAGCAGTGGTGGAGAGCTTATATGGAATGCAAATCTTCTACTTTACCTCCACTTACTTGAACCCAATTTCATGCTTTGTTTCTAGAGAAGTATGTGCCTAGGACGTTGAGGGATCGCAAGAAAGATAAGTTTATGGCGTTGGAGCAAGGAGGTATAACTATAACTGCTTATGAGGCCAAGTTTCATGCTTTGTGTAGATATACTACTCAATTGGTGACTACTGAGGAAGAGAGAATCCAATTATTTATTAGGGGATTAAATTCTGAGTTACACGTATTATCTTTTCATATGACTTCTGCAGGGAGAGGCTTTAATGAGGTGACAGACTATGTTAAGAGAGCGGAGGGGGTGAGGCGAGATGGTTGATGTGAGGCCAAAAATACATATTTTTAATCATTATTTGCCTTACATTTATTATTTACATCTGCCCTTTTTGAGCATTAATTTTATGGATTGTTCTAAATAGTGTATTTTATTTGTAGAAGTAAATTGGTGTAAAGTTGAAGTAGTTTGGAGCTAAAATAAATTAAAGATTGAAGATTGAAGAAGGAAATCAATCAGGCAGTTTAATGGAATAAATTCAATATAATAATGTATAAAATATAAAGTTGCAAAGTTCAATTAGGAAAAGAGGATGCTGCCACGTGGCAGCAGCGGAAGACATCTTCATATTGTTGAAGTCGTGCAAAGGCGATCATAATTCACGAGTAAAACTGGGAAATCCAATTCTATTCGGTTTGGGTACCTAGTTTGATTGGGATTCAGTTATTTTATTGAGGGATTTCTATATTTATAAATAGTCCATGGAAATAATTATTTTGGAGATAAGGCAGAGGTGAAGATCAATTAGAGGGCATCAAGGTATAAAGTTATCAATACTTTTTAGAGTTATTTTCTTCTTCTTTCTTTTCTAGATATTAGTGGCTAAACGCCCTAGTTCTGGGGTTGTAGCAACGAATTGAATGTTGATTATTTGAGGTTTATGAATTAATTCTTGGTTGTCATTATAAGTTACTTCTATATTCTTGTTTTAGTGTTTCTTGACTGGCCATCTAGAGATAAATATATTGTCTAATCTTAAAATAGAGAGAGGAGAGGTTAGATAGGCCAGAGAATATAGAGAGCTCGGTCCACCCATTAGATTGAGTTGATTAGTGTTCAGGAGTGACGCCCGGACGAACACCTTGCTGGGTTACGAAATATGATGAAATATAAATGCTCGCCAGTTAGTCTATTTATCCCCGCTCAACGATGTAGTTAGATAGCTAACTGAAGTTGGCGGCGAGAGGTGTATAACTCGACTCTTATAATTAACCCTATAAATTAGTAACTTGACAACTAAAATTAGTTCTAAGCCAAGAATATGATACATGAGATTCAATGCATGCTGCGACCCTGGGATTTTCCAAATCACTGTAAGTAATTTTATTATTTTATTCTTGCATTCTTTTCTTTTGACACTCTTAAATGAATAATTAGACCAATATAATTTAGTAAAAATAGTTAATTGACAATTCCTTTGGGTTCGATAATCTGGTTCTTTTAAGAGCCACTATATTACTTGTGCGACCACGTACACTTGCGTGTGCACTTGGGAGCAACAAATTTTTGGCGCCGTTGCCGGGGACTTAGAACTTAACTATTTGTCTAGGTTATACTTTTCTTTTTATTTATTTAAGTTTTGTTTTTAGTTTTTTTCTTAACAAATATATTTTTTATTTTTCTTGAATAATTTGGTACTCTTATTAATATGGATGACTGGGATAAATCGTGGTTGGGTGATGAATGTCCTTTATGTGATGTATGTGGTTGTCAATATATTCATTGGAATGGTTGCCCTAAATCTTATTCCCTTCCCCGAACCCCTATTATGCTTCTTTTGTTATTTGTGATGTTGGTAGGGGTGAAGTGGAGGATGCAAAACAAGAGGTGTGCAATGTGAATTCACTGATGGAATGTACGGACATGCTGAACAAAGTTAATTCAAAAATCGCTGAACAAATGTTTGAATGTGTGGAAGAGCAAAAAACAATCATAAAACTATTGGTTGTGCTTGATGCTATTCAATTGGAAATACAGTTCTAGCTAAATTAGAAGAGATTGAAACCCAACAAGGAGAAAAATATGAAGAAACAGAGATAGTGAGCCAATCTTGGCTACAAGAACAAACTCAATTTCTAAAGTTTCATGAGTCTATCCGTGATAGTCTGACATACATGACAACCCAACTAATTGAAGGAAGAGTTGAGCTCACACAAGAAATAGATCAATTTGGTTAAGATATTCATGACTTAGAGGCTCACTTGAACAAAAGGATTGAGGCATCTGAAGCCAATTACCAATTATCGTGGATGATGACCAATTAGTGGGGCAAAAAGAGGAATTCCAACCATTCAACTATACTTTATTCCTTAATATTGATGTTGAGAAAGAGTACAAAAGTGAGAATGTTGTAAATAATGTTGCTTTGGAGTTGAGGCATTTTGAATCTCATTCAAAACACTTTTCTATATCATCTGAACTAATGGATGGGTGTATAGATGAGGTACAAGTCCCCTACATCCTAAAGTTTTTTAGTCCAAATAGACAAAATGACATTCCTCACCTAATGGCCAAGAAGTGCAAGATGCGACATATATTATTTGGTTCTTTTATCTTTATACCACCACCCCTTGAGAGGAGTAGAAAAATAGATGCAAAGTTAGGGGTAAAATTCATAAGTTCAAAGTGAAAAGAAAAGTGGTGAATTTACTTGTGTCGTGCCGCGACGTTAAATTAAGCGCTTATTGGGAGACAACCCAATTTGTAGTGTAACTTTTTTTTTTTTAGTGTTATTTTTTTTGTGTTGTTTTTACAGGTTTTGGAGAAGTCTGAGTATCCGAAATTTGGAGCTAAGGAGCACGCTTGAGCTTAAGTGTGGGGTGACGACCCTTGATGAAAATTAAGATAACATGCTACTAGCTAGGCCTAAAGGCCTCAGGAAATTTTTCTAACCCTTGTTTTAAATTTTATTTGATGCTTTGGGGACATAACATCTTTTTAAGTGTGGGGTGGAAGAATGAATTCCTAGTTTTTACTATTTTATTGAGTCTTTTCTCTTTTTCGGATGAGTTCCTTGGCTTTTGTTTTCGGTTCTTTTCATGAGGATAGTCCCTTTGAACCGAGTGTCTTTTATTTTTCTAGGAATAAGTTTTCTTTTATTTTTTTTCTATTTTTTTTGAGAGAAAAGAAAATACCCTTTTGAGTGGTGTGATACTTGCTATTTAGGCATAATTTTTGAGTAGTACTTTCTTGTCAATGCTTGATTGATAAGGAAATTGCAGACTCTTTGACACATAAGCTCATGGTTGTGACTTTGTAAATAACTTATTTTATTTTGTAGTTTGTTATGATCCCGTCTCTCTTAGAAGTGGAATTGATCCATCTTGATTGATATTTGTGCCATGTGTGGTGAGATTTTGTATACTCCATGTTTTGCATCTTAGTCTAGAACTTGCCCTGCATGTTATTGAAGCGAAATAAATTTTTTTGCTTTGTTTAGGAGATGATAATGGACTTTCGTTGATTTGTCTCGTAAATTTTAGCCTTTTAAGATATTATATCACTAGTTAGCCTTTTTGAGCCTATAGCCTTTTGTTGCTAGCCATATTATTCCCTTGACTATTTTGTTGAATCCCTAGTTGTTGCACCTTGCCTCCTTGAGCATTATAACATAGACTTATTCTAGTTGTTAATTCTGAAGAAAAGAGATGGTTGAGTGAAAAGATAATCAATGATAGCTACAAAGTGTTTAAAAAGTCCTCTTTGAAAGAATGTGACATGAAAAAAAAGAAGCTACCTTGATGATTGCCATGGTCTTTCCAAGGACATCGTGCACCATAACACATGTAAAATATGTAAGTTGACGGTGGATATTATGAAGGAAAACTTAAAAAAGAAGAAGATTGAAGCATTCTTGAAATGATGAGAATTACTTGTGAAATAATTGTTGAAGAGAGGGTTGAAAATAAAGAGAAGAAAATAATGGGTGATTAAGTCTTAAAGTGCAAAGTGCTTAAGGAAGTGTAAGTCACTATTATATAGTTTTCCTACCTGTCCCCTAGCCTACATTACAACCCGTTAAAGTCCTATTTGATTCTATTCAAGCATGCTTAATTAGTGGAGATGTACATAATGGGCAAGCCTATGGTTCTCTGTGCATACATGCATGTGAATTTTATTTGTAAGTGTGAGAGTTGTTCTTGATATGAAGTCCTTAATTTATATTCAATCTTTTGAATTGAGTGTGTGGACTATTTCTTCTTATGAGGGCACTTGTTTCATGATGGATAGGTGATTTTATTAACTTTCTTTGATGAGAGTAGGTGAGCAAACTTAAATTTGATGAGTTTAAAGTTCTTCCTTGAGGTTAGGAGGTTAGAGGTTTGTTGTTTATTTGGATGTCTTGCATAATGATTGAGAAGAGTACTTGATGTTTTGAAATTGGTATATGGCCTAATTGTTTGTATTAACCAAAGTGATGACATTCCTAGTATGATTTTTTGAGATGAGCTTTAATGCTTGCTCGAGGACGAGCAAAATTTTAAGTGTGGGGTGTTGATGTGAGGCCAAAAATACATATTTTTAATCATTATTTGCCTCACATTTATTATTTATATCTGCCCTTTTTGAGCATTAATTTTATGAATTGTGCTAAATAGTGTATTTTATTTGTAGAAGTAAATTAGTATAAAGTTGAAGAAGTTTGGAGCTAAAACAAATTAAAGATTGAAGAAGAAAATCAAGCAGGCAGCTTAATAGAAAAAATTCAATATAATAATATATAAAATATAAAGTTGCAAAGTTCAAATAGGAAAAGAGGATGCTTCCACGTGGCAGCAGTGGAAGACACCTTCATATTGTTGAAGTCGTGTAGAGGCGGTCACAGTTCATGCGTAAAACTGAGAAATCCAATTCTATTTTATTTGGGTTCCTAATTTGATTAGGATTCAGTTATTTTATTGAGAGTTTTCTATATCTATAAATAGTCCTTAGAAATAATTATTTTGGAGATTAGGCAGAGGTGAAGATCAATTAGAGGGCATCAAAGTATTAAGTTATCAATACTTTTTAGAGTTATTTTCTTCTTCTTTCTTTTCTAGAGATTAGTGGCTAAATGCCCTAGTTCTGGGGCTGTAGCCACGAATTGAATGTTGATTATTTGAGGTTTATGAATTAATTCTTGATTGTCATTATAAGTTACTTCTATATTCTTGTTTTAGTGTTTCTTGACTGGACATTTAGAGATAAATATATTGTCTAATCTTAAAATCGGGAGAGGAGAGGTTAGATAGACCATATAATATAAAGAGCTCGGTTCACCCATTAGATTGAGGTGATTAGTGTTTAGGAGTGATGCCCGGACGAACACATTGCTTGGTTACGAAATATGATGAAATATAAATGCTCGCCAGTTAGTCTATTTATCCCCGCTCAACGATGTAGTTAGATAACTAACTGGAGTAGGCGACAAGAGGTGTATAGCCCGACTCATATATTTAACCCTATAAATCAGTAACTTGACAACTAAAATTAGTTCTAAGCCAATAATATGATACATGAGATTCAATGCATGCTGCAGCCCTGGGATTTTCCAAATCACTGTAAGTAATTTTATTATTTTATTCCTGCATTCTTTTCTTTTGACACTCTTAAATAAATAATTAGACCAATATAATTTAGTAAAAATAGTTAATTGACAAGTCCTTTGGGTTCGATAATCTGGTTCTTTTAAGAGCCACTATATTACTTGCACGACCACGTACACTTGCGTGTGCAATTGGGAGCAACAACGGCCAAGCTAAGGTATGGGCAAAAAGGGCCAAGAACTCGGGTAACTTTCAAGGTTCTTATTCCAAGGTATCCGGAAGACCAACACTTGCGGCCAAACCAATTCAGTCCGCTATGCCCGCCGCTACAAGTAGTTACTCGGAAACTCCATCTCATAATTTTCAGGATAGCTAGGGAGTCGTGCCTTCGATGGGCAACAAACTATCTTTTGATCATACTTGCTATAATTGTGGAGAACCTGCGCATATGAGGAGAGATTGTCCCCACCCGCGTGTGTTAGATTTCGCGCAGCAGCAGTCTAGAGCAGTAGTACTCGCGGGGAATGGTAATAATGGTCGAGGGCATCCGCAAGGTGGGTGAGGAGGTAATCAGCGAGGCCGTGGATGTAGAGAAAATGGTAATGGTAACGGAGGTAGGGGTAACGCGCAGCCAAGCAAGGAAGTGGCTCGTCATGATTATAGGGCTCAGTGTTATGCTTTTTCGGGCAAGAGTAAGGCGGAGGCATCTGATGCGGTGATCACATGCACTATTCTTGTCTATGACCGGATGGCTAATGTGTTATTTTATCCGGGTTCTACTTATTCATATGTATCCGTGAGATTTGCCTCAGATTTTGATATGATTTGTGATATTCGTGATGCCCCTATTCGTGTTTCTACCCCAGTTGGAGAGTCGGTCATAGTTACCCAGGTTTATCTTGCTTGTCCTATTTTGTTTATGGGATTTCAGACTTGGGATGATTTAGTGATTTTGGATATGATTGACTTTGTCATAATCTTAGGCATGACTTGATTGTCCCCCTATTATGTTGTGCTTAATTGTAATGCTAAGTCTGTAACTCTAGAAATTTCGGGAAGGGGAAAATTAGAGTGGGAAAGAGTGTACAAACCTAAGCAAGCTAAGATTATATCCTTCATTCGGGCTAATAAACCGATAGAGTAGGATTGTTTGGCTTATTTGGCTCATATTAGGGATGTTGAGATTGAGGCTCCATCCATTGAGTCTATTCCTATGGTGTTTGAATTTAGTGAAGTGTTTCCTAATGACTTGCCAGGTATGCCTCTGGATAGAGATATAGATTTTTGGATTGATTTAGACCCTGGTACGCGCCCCATTTCAATCCCTCCATATCGCATTGCTCCGGCAGAATTAAGAGAGCTTAAGGCTCAAATCCAAGAACTTCTTGATAAATGATTTATTCGTTCTAGTGCTTCCCGATGGGGTGCCCAATTTTGTTTTTAAGAAAAATGATGGTAGTATGAGAATGTGTATAGATTACCGGCAATTGACACTACTAAAAAACTGCTAAAAAACGACGGAATAAAAAGCGACGGACAGCGTCGCTCCAAAAAAGAGACGGACTAAGAGATGCTGTCCGTCGATTTTTAATTAAAATAATTATTTTTAAAATTATTTTACAAAAAGCGACGGACTGCATCTCTTAGTCCGTCGCTTTTTATTAAAAATAATTATTTATAAATTAAACAATAACCACGATGTCCGTCGTTTTAATTTATTTTATTTTATTAATTAGTTTTTTAAAAAAGCGACGGACGGCATCTCTTAGTCCATCGCTTTTTGGTCAAAATATCTAGTCAAACATT
>JAJOOR010011089.1:0-36666 GCA_036250505.1 Solanum acaule
CCCCCCCCCCCCCCCGCGGCCACACAACAAATTATAAGGAGATTTTCAAAAAGTAAATAATAATTTCTTTCCTAACCAGTTTTTGTTTGACCAGAAATTTATAACTTCACATTTTATTATTTATAATGTAAGAAGATCTTAAAACACACCCAAGGCACAAAGAAAAAGTATCAAATGTCAATGCAATTACATTTTATATAGTTGAGAATATTTGTCTCAAATTTATCAAGAAACCAAATTTGTTGACCACATAAAGCATGAACGGCTAACGTTCACCAACAACTATGCCATGCCAGAAAAGGCAAGATGTTCCAGCGCCAACTCTGAATCCAATATATCGTAAGTCAAAGGATGGTGAAACTCATTTTGTCACTCTTGAGATTGTGTATTTGAGTTACTGGATTTCAGGAATGGGAAGTGCCCCTACGATGATACAGACGTCGGCATCCAATACTGTGAGGAAGACGACATATGTGACGAAAACCTCCCCAAGTGGTGGTCAACAACTTATTTTTCAAACATTATTTGGTGTAATGACATATCTAGTTGTTATGAATATAAAAATCCTTTTCTCCTAAGTGAAATTTTTTTAGCCTCAATATATGGTTTATGCCTAGAAAGGATAGGCGAAACAAACCTCATTCCTAAGGACTCGAGTATATTTCAGAGAAAAAAACAAAATTAAAAGCTTAAAACTTAAGAGTTGATTAAAGTCAATATTAGGAGTTAACATGCTTGGAATTGGGGATTGAAAAGTCATATACGTTTGCATGATGATTTGAACTTAGTTGATTGATTTTGACCGTCCCACAGGCTAGAGAATAATTCAAAATGCTTGAGCCAAATTTAGTATTTCAAAGAATAAAAGTTGACTTTGGTAAAATATATGATTATATGATTAGATGACCTCAGATTGATGATTTAAGAGAACTAATAGGTTCATAAGGTGACTTTGGATTGAAATTGTGTTTGGTTTGTACCTCGAGGGGTTTAGGTGGTTTTAGGGTGTTTAAGGGGTGATTTTTTATATTAAAAATGTAAGAAATATGGAGGCTACGGAGACGCTTAGCATCAACTTAGCCTTTGACACATGAAGCCTACATTTTTAGAACATTTCTCAAATAGACGAATTTCAAACTCCACAAAATATATTTGTGGGAGTGGTAAAGCTTAGATTTGGGGAATCTTAGAGGGATTTTGTTTTCGATTCAACTTTAATCTTTTTTTTGGCACTTGCATTTGATTACACACCTAATTTAGTCGCTTTAACTTGTGATCTGATTGAGAATGTTGGGGGACTTTTACCTCTAGTACAATACATTGTTAATTGGCAATTTGAAGGTTGACTTGACTGGTAATTTTTTATTTGGAACGCTTGGGATTTTTGTAAAAAAAATTGAAAGAATTTTTTTATTTTGACTCTACAGCACGAGTTTGACATTTATTGGCTTTTAACTCATTTCTTTTATATGTCACTATGAGTCTTGTTATCTTTGTTTGGTCGTGTAAAATTCATATTTTATTATATTGGGAGGACTCCAAGAAAGGGTAAAGTTATTCGTTAAGTTTGTGATGTCGGGCATATTTACACTCTTTTTAGTCATGCTTTCCCATGTTTATACCTTATTTTGAGGATAATCTAGCTTTAATACTCTGATTTATAACAATTTTCATATTTTCGCACTTATTAAAGATGTTCTATGTGTAGGTTAAAAGGATAAAATTATGGAAGGAAATAGAAGTATTTTTCCAAGCCAAGCCATGGCAAAACTTCGGGGCTCGCCACATGGCTCCCAATGCAAAGGGGGTCCCCCCCCCCTTTCAATGTTTCATACACTACATGAGGTTCTCTAGGGCAAGAAAGAAGATCATGTGCTGCAAGGGCTAGCGAAAAGGTCACTACCTCACGCCATCAGGTTCCAAAGACGGGGGAAATTTCCCTTTTCCCAGTCTGATTTGGATGGATCTTCTAGATATTTTAAAATATTATAAATATCCATCCTTTGTCATTTTTAGAGGAGGACGAAAATTGTAGAAGCAAACAGCAAGAATAAAGTCGCAATTCTCTTAGGCTTGCCTTTTTACCTCTTAACTTTATTTCTTATTGCTACATGGATTATAACTTTTGTAATCAGATTATGAGTGGCTAAAATTCTTCCACCCAGGGGTATGGTAATAGTATATATAACATATTTTATATACAGAGTTTTAATGTGGATTCTACAGTTACATTTTGTTGTCTTAATCTTATTCTTACTATTATATTGTGTCACGACCAATAGGATAAGCAAATAATTGCTCGTTGAATTCGATAGAGGAAAAATAGAAGTAGAACGTGGGTTAAGGAGAGTAGAATGTGTTACGGCTGGGATACAGACTTGCTTAGTTTGCCTTACTTGACAAAAATATAGTAAAATATGTAAATTCATTTTGACTAGTTGATTATCCCAACTCAACAATATAGTATGAGGATAATTTGGATAGACGATTAGAGGCTCGATAGACCATGACCGTAATAGAAATCTTGTGAATCAATGATTTGTTATATATCTTAAATTATTTTAACAACTATATGTAAATATGATGGAATTACACAAGCATCATAGCCCTAGGAGATCTTTCTGTGAACAACTTCCACAATCTACTCACTTCATTATTCTTTCTTTAGGATAGTAATTACTATCGTTATACAACAAACTTACTCTCTGGAGTTTAACAATAATTGTTATTGTAATTATAATATACTAAATCAAGGTCTTGGCAGTGCTAAGTCCCTATGGGATTCGACATTCGAGTACTTGCAATCACTTAATTACTTTACGACCACATACACTTGCATGTGTGTTGAGAGACAACAATTTTTTTGCATCATTGTCGGATACTTAAGTATTGACGAGTTTGACATTTTTTTTGTTATTTTTATTTTATAAGTGTTAACAATTTGATCTTAACTATTGTCATTGCAGGTATCAGGTTTATGCTATACTATAAAGACAAGGCTAACCTTACCAAAGATGAAGTAAACCTAACTTTATTCCAACCAAAAAGGTTTCTTTATTAGAGGTTAAGGTATCAGGCCTTGTTGCAAGAACAACACAACCAACCATCGACTGAAATGGCAGACCAACCACTAGCCCTAGTAAAAATGCTCGAAGAGGAAATTCCACTCGTAAGAAACATCAAGTCTAGTATCATGAAATCTACCATTACTAGAAGAAAGGAGTTAAAGCAAAATATGGTGCAAATCTTGCACTCAAGCAGTAAGTGTACAGGTTTACCACATGGGGATCCAGAAGTGCATCTCCAAAATTTCATAGAGATCGCAGATACGTACATCACACGGGGCATCTTATCGGACTATATTAGACTGTTCCCTTTCCATTCTCACTATTAGGGGAAGCTAAGAGGCATCTTTAATATAAACCTCTCAGCTCTATCATTTCATGTGCTGATATGGGAACGAATTTTATTGCAAGGTTCTTTCAATTGAGAAAGACAACTAAGTTGAGAAATGATATACTGGAATTTTAGCAAAAGGAAGGCAAAGGCCTTCCCCAAGTGTGGGAGAGATTTGAAATGTTATTGTTGGTTGTTCCCTATCATCACCAGACGTAAGAGATCCTAGAACATTTATTAATATTTTAGATATTTATTCTAAACTATTTCTAAATTTAGTTGCAAGAGGATAGGCACTAGAGAAAACATATATCGAGTTAGTGCTCCTATTGATTAGATTAGCAGTTAGTAATACAGAGTGGAAGAGTGAGTCATATAAAGGTGTATAAAGAAAGAAGTTTGTATGCTTGAGGTTGATAGGATAACTAGTATACATGCACAAATCACAACTATGAACAACAACTTTAGTTAACTGGACAAATTTCTCATGGGACAGACGCAGGAGCAAGCTTAGGTTTACTAGATTCATAAAGCTCACTTATTATGTGAGGTTTATGGGGGGTGATCATTCAACTAATATGTCCATAGTCTATACATTTAATGGGTAAGGCAGATAGAGGCATAGGACATCAGAATTTTGGGAATGCTTATAAACTTAATTAAAGGAAACACTCAAATTTCTCTGGAGGTGTAAACTAGAGAAAAAAATCAATATAGACCACAGGGTCATCAACAAGGCTATCAGCATAATCAGAGCAATTTAGTTCAGATATAGCTGGATGATATCAAAGAGGTGCTGAACAAATTGGTAAATGGGCAACAAAAGTAGGAAGACACTGCAAAAATAACCATGAAGTAGCAATCCATATTTTAGAAAGATATATAGATGGGTCAGATTATTAGAGCACAAAATATGAGATCTCTTGGAGGTCTACCTGGTGATATGGATCCCAATTTGAAACATGCTAATTCAGTTATGATTAGAAGTGGTAAGGATTTGGGTGAAAATATGCAGGTGCAGGTAGTGGTTGATACAATGGTTAGCAAGAATAACGCTAAGATGTCAAAAGAAAAAATTGTGAAGCGGCATACACCAGTAGCTGTAAGATCTCCTCAATAATTCCCATAGAAGTTGAACAAGCAGAAAGAGGAGGTAATATTCTCAAAGTTCTTCGATCTATTGAAGCAGGTAAAAGTATTAATACTCCTCTGGCTGATATATTGCCAGGCATTCCCCAGTATCCAAGGCCAACAAGAGAAGATTGAACGAACATGCGACAATAGCACTCAGTAAACAATGCTTATCTTGGATTCAATATCATTTACCTAGAAATTTGAATGACTTTAGAAGTTTCAATATTGAAATTTCAATTGGGCAATAGGTGAAGGAAAAAGAACTATGTGACTTGAGGGATAACATCAATTTGATGCCCTTATTACTATTCAAGAAGACGAGATTGGGCACTCCCTGATCTACTACTATTGTTTTACAACTAACTCACAGGCCTTTGGCTAGGCTTGAAGGTATAGTGGAAGATCTATTTGTAAAAATTAGTTCACTCATCTTTTTGGTGGATTTTATAATCCTTGATTTTGATCCTGATATGAAAGTTCTTATTGATGTGGCATCTCAACTACTTACTAAGAGAGCATATGGCAAAGTGAAAGTGCTCGCCGCTTACAAACCATTAAGGTAATTATCCATCTGTGTAAAATTATCATCTATCGCAATGATAGATGTTAAATCTGATTTATCATAAAAAAGATTCATTGGACAAAGCCTTTCAGTCCAAAGTACTATGTTGGGATGCCAAAGAGAACAATCCTATCCAACATCTGAATAATTTCATGGGAGTTTGTTTAGGACTGAACAAAATTTCAGATGGAACTATGAAGTTGTGAATGTTCATACATTCCCTTACAGGAATGGCTAAAGAATTGTACCTGACGATACAATTTTACTCTATTAGAGCATGTCATATGCTAGTAAATATGTTCTTATATAAATGGTTCTCGCTAAAAGGAAATTAAGTGCCAGTAGCAACATTATGTACTTCAGACAATTAGAAGGTGCGCTCTTGTAGGGGGTGCAGGAACAAATTAAAAAGTTGTTGATCCCTCCATAGCTTTGGGTTAATGAAATGGTATAACTTCAGACATTTTGTCTTGCTCAAGACCTAGTGAAACAGCCCATAGGGAGAAGAAGTTGGGAATTACACGTTTATTTCAGCCACTAAGTTATTAAATAGTGTAGTTAGGCATAAAAAAGAATGAAATTCCAAGATTAGATCGCTGGTAGAGGGAGTAAAAAGGTGGATGAAGAGATTTAAATATTACCATTTCTATGAAGAACCGCATAGTTCAAACCACTATGATGATCCTTGTTCTTAAAGTGGAGTACATCATGCCACAACATTAAATCAAACGTTTTTTCACGTGATTTGTAATATATAGGGAAAGAAAAATACAAATATGGCATGTCATGACCTTAAATAAGGATCTTGGTGGGAGGAAACCCACTTTAACAATTGAACTAGTCTTTGGGTCTTTGTTAAGTAATTTCCTATATTTACTCAAGTTTTATTAGTGTTGCTGATTAAGTGCCATAGTGGGTTACATGACCTATATTTTAGGATTAGTTGTTTATCTCTTAGCCTATATATCATGTGGGCATATTTTGTTATTTGTGTACTTCCAATTAATCAGAAATTAAACGCAGTCGCAGTTTTCTTTCTCTTTTTATTATTTCCAGATTTCTCTGTACTTTTTCTCCAACAAAATTTGGCATCAGAGTCGGCCATGGCAAGTAGCAATAGTGCATTGAGTGTGGCACAACCACTCATTCATGTATTCAAGGGAGAAAGCTACGAATTCTGGAGTATCCGTATGAAAACTATACTCAAATCTCAAGATCTTTGGGACTTGGTAGAATGTGGATTTGCAAATCCCGACGAAGGAAACAAACTGTGAAGCAACAAGCAAAAAGATGCTAAAGCACTGGTTTTTATTCAGCTGGTTGTTCATGATAGTGTCTTTTCATGAATAGCAACCACATCCAAACAAGCCTGTACGATTCTCCAGAAAGAGTTTCAAGGCGATTCAAAGGTCATTGTGGTGAGACTGCAATCACTTCGGCGTGATTTTGAAACCTTGATGATGAAAAGTGGAGAATCCATTGCTGGTTTTTCGTCAAGAGCAATGACAATTGTCAGTCAAATGTGATCCTATGGAGAGAAGGTAACTGATCAGACCATTGTGGAAAAGGTATTGCGAAGCCTAACTCTAAAATTTGATCACGTAGTTGTTGCGATAGAAGCATCCAAGGATCTATCCATCTTTTCCTTTGATGAACTGATGGGAACTCTTCAAGCTCATGAGGCTAGAATTAATCGATCCACCGAAAAGAATGAAGAGAAGGCATTCCAAGTTAAAGATTCAGCCACCAAATATGGAGAAAATAATGGTCCAGCAAGCAGAGGTCGAGGAAGACGAGGCTTTCGCGGTGGTCGAGGTCGTGGTTATGGAAGGGGTAGAGGAAGAAATGATGGACACAGGCAGTCCAATGAGCAACGTAACACAAAAAATGGCATTCAATGTCATCACTGTCAACGTTACAGACATATAAGGGTTGATTGCTAGTATAAAGATCAGAAAATAAATTTTGCAGCAACAGAAAACGAGGAAGAGAATTATCTTTTTATGGCTTGCACTGATACAGACCAAAAGCCAAGTGATCTATGGTTTGTAGACAGTGGTTGTTCAAATCATATGACAGGTGTCAAATCTTTGTTCCATGAGCTTGACGAGAAGCAAAAGAAAAAGATACAGCTTGGCAATACAAAAGAGTTATTGGTTGAAGGAAAAGGCATGGGAGCATTGACACTAATCAAGACAAAGTAAACATGATAGATAATGTTCAATTTGTACCCGATTTAGGATATAATTTGTTGAGTGTTGGGCAACTAATGACCAATGGATATTCTCTTTGGTTTGATGATAATGCTTGTGTCATTACAAGTAAGAAGTCTGGCAAAAAGGTTCATATCACCATGACGCCAAATAAGATGTTTCCGCTGGATGATTCTGATATGGAAAATTTTGCCCTTGCTGCAAGTGCAAAGGATGACTCAAAGTTGTGCCATTTGAGGTATGATCATCTCAACATAAACGACCTTAAATTGCTAGGTGATAAAGGTATGGTTCTTGGACTACCAAAAATTAGTTCTCTTGATTTATGTGAAGGGTGCATTTATAGGAAACAAACTAGGAAATCTTTTCCTATTGGAAATGCATGGAGAGCTTCTAAATGCTTAGAATTAGTACATGCTGACTTATGTGGTCCTATGCAGACTAAGTCCTTAGGTGGAAGTCGTTATTTCTTGTTGTTTACTGACGATTATAGTCGCATGAGTTGGGTGTATTTTCTGGAAAACAAGTCAGAAACTTTTGAAAAGTTTCAGGTTTTTAAAGCTTTGGTAGAGAACCAAAGTAGCTGCAGTATCACTGTTCTTCGCACAGATAGAGGAGGAGAGTTCGTGTCAAATGAATTCAATTTGTTTTGTGAAAAAAATGGCATCCATAGGGAGTTAACAACTCCTTATACCCCAGAGCAAAATGGTGTCGCTGAACGGAAGAATCGGACTGTGGTAGAGATGGCAAGGAACATGTTGCAAGCAAAGGAACTCGCAAATCAGTTCTGGGCAGAAGCTGTGGCAGCATCTGTTTACTTGCTGAATCTTTCACCAACAAAAGTTGTTATGAATAAAACTCCTTATGAAGCTTGGCATTGTAGGAAACCAAATGTAAGTCATTTACAGGTTTTTGGGTGTGTTGCTTATGCTTTGGTAAGTTCACAAGCTCATCAAAAGCTTGATGAAAAATCTGAAAAATGCATTTTTATTGGCTATTGTACTCACTCCAAAACATATAGATTGTATAACCCTTTTAATGGCAAGATCTCAGTTAGAAGAGATGTAATATTTGATGAAAATGCAAGTTGGGAGTGGAGTGAAAAGCTGGTGCGACAAGAGACTCATATGCCTCTTGGAATCACTAAAGATAAAGGAAAAGAGTCAACCCTTTCAAGTACACTTTCAGGTTCTTCTGTGGTGTCACAAAGCTCGCCAATTGCAGCAACTCATGAAGAGTCATCAGATGAGATTATTCCATTAAGAAGATCAACAAGGCTTAAAAATCCAAATCCCAAGTATGCTAATAACCTTTATACATCTTGTCAGTTTGCTCTTATTGTTTCAGATCCCATGAATTATGAAGAAGCTGCTGGAAAAGAAGAATAGAAGAAAGCAATGGTGGAAGAAATGAAATCCATCGAAAAGAATGGAACATGGGAAATGATGGAGTTACCAAACGGAAAACATGCAATTAGATTAAAGTGGGTGTTCAAAACAAAGTTTGCAGTGGATGGTAGCCTACAAAAGCACAAAGCTCATCTTGTGGCAAAAGGGTATGCACAACAATATGGTGTTGATTTTGAAGAAACATTTTCTCCAGTAGCTCGATTTGAGACAGTGAGGTTGGTTCTAGCATTGGCTGCACAGTTGCAATGGGAAGTTTATCAATTTGATGTCAAGTCGGCATTCCTCAATGGAGACTTACAAGAAGAAGTCTATGTCACACAACCCGAAGGTTTCACAAAGGAAGGCGATGAAACAAAGGTGTACAAGCTGAAAAAGGCATTGTATGGCTTGAAGCAATCCCCTCGAGCGTGGTATAGCAAGATTGATGGATACTTCCACAAAAATGGATACATAAGAAGTGAGAATGAACCCACCTTATATGTGAAGAAGGAAGGTAATGATTTCATTATTGTATGCCTTTATGTTGATGATATCATGTACACTAGTTCTTCATGTTCTCTTATGGAAGAGTTTAAGTCTCAAATGATGAATGAGTTTGAGATGCCAGATATGGGTTTATTACATTACTTTCTTGGCCTTCAAGTCCATCAAACTGAAGAGGGAATATTTCTTTCACAAAGGAAATATGCTAGAGACCAACTCAATAAATTTGGCATGCTTAATTGCAAGCCTGCGGCTACTCCAATGGATATCAGTGAGAAATTGCAGCAGGTAAATGAAGAAGAATTGACAGATGCAAAGAGGTTCAGAAGCTTGGTTGGAGGTCTAATATATTTGACGCATACTAGACCCGATATTGCATATCATGTTGGTGTTATTTCTAGGTTTATGCAACAACCTTCAAAGGTACACTATGGGGCAGCAAAGAGAGTCTTGCAGTACATTGCCGGAACTTTGGACTTTGGTATTTGGTACTCCAAAACTGATAAATTCAGATTGTGCGGGTACACAGATATTGATTGGGCAAGTTCATTGGACGATAGAAGGAGTGTTTCGGCGAATGTTTTCACTCTAGGTTCAGGTATGGTGACTTGGAGTTCAAAGAAGCAAGCTACAACATCATTGTCGACTTCAGAAGCTGAGTACATTGCAGCAACTTCAGAAGCTTGTCAAGCCGTGTGGCTAAGGAGAGTGTTAGCTGTTCTTCAACAGGAGTAGAGAGGAGCAACAGAGATATTTTGCGACGATAAAGCAACTATCTCCATGACAAAGAACCCGACATTCCACAGTAGGACAAAGCATATTGATATTCGTTATCATTTTATCCGTGATTTGGTAGCAAAGGAGGAAATATTATTGGAATATTGCAGCACACAAGAGCAGTTGGCTGATGTATTGACAAAGGCTTTATCGAAGGAGAAATTTTGCTATTTCAGAGGATTGTTTGGTGTCTGTAGTTTTGAATCAAGAGGGCATGTTAAAGAGTGATTCAAAACAATTGACTAAATTGGGACATGGGTAGTTTAGTTGAACTGGTCTTTGGGTCTTTGTTAAGTAGTTTCCTATATTTACTCAAGTTTTATTAGTGTTGCTGATTAAGTGTCATAGTGGGTTACAGGACCTATATTTTAGGATTAGTTGTTTATCTCTTAACATATATATCATGTGGGCATATTTTGTTATTTGTGTACTTCCAATTAATCAGAAATTAAACGTAGTTGTAATTTTCCTTCTCTTTTTATTATTTCCAGATTTCTCTATATTTTTTCTCCAACAGACCTTAAATAAGGATCTTGGTGGGAGGAAACCCACTTTAACAGGGTTTGTTGTTACTATGTGCAGGTACAGAGGTCGAACATATTGTAAAAACAAAATGCAGAGACTAAAACATGGAAAACAAAATTTGAATGGGGCACGTCCAAGACACCTCGCCACGTAAAGGCCTAGGTCACACGCCTAGTCTTGTCGTCTGAGGTACCTCAGTGGTAGAAAAGATAAAGGGCCCCAAGTAGAGCCCACTAAACTTTTCTTTTCTTCTCCCATTAAAATACTTTTCTTTTCTTCTCCCATTAAAACACTCCCAAAATTTCCCCAAGGTACAAAAAGCTTCAAAAGTAGTAAATTTTCTTCTCTATTTCATGATAAACCCATTACCCAACTTTATCATTATGTTTATTTCAAAAAAAAAAAAAATTGTGAATTTTGCGAAGCTTCAAGCTTTGAAAGTTATAGCGTAATTTGATTTTAGTATAATATCGGTTGTTTTATTGATTGGGTAATTCTAAATAGTTTTCATGATAATATTGAGAAGATACTACGTGCTAATTTCAATTTTCCATAGCTATTTCTTGATATTAATTTGGTGGGTTCGTTTAAGTCTAGAAAATTGCTTATTTTGGTAAATTTGTGTTGCCATTATGTTTGCAATGAATTAAATTATGATTATTGGTACAGAATTGATTCCTATATGGCTTATTGTTGGGATGAGTTACGTAAATTTTGATACAGTAGGTGGAATTTAGTATTGTAGCAGATTTCTTAGCATGAATACTTGAATAAAAGTTTTGAAGAATGAAATATGGTTGTTGAACACGTTCCAAAGTATAGTCATGGACATTATGTTTTCTATGAGTGATGAATGACGACCGTTTGTTGGTAGTCATCTGGTAAACTTTAAGGCCTCGAATAGTATAAGTGTGTGATTATTTAGGGGATGTTAGAGAAGGTTTTTAGACAAATTGCACAAAATAGAGAAATTGTGCAAAAACACCTTCGAGAATAGAGAAATTCACAGCTTCATAGTTCCATCTGGAACAAAATAGATAAATTGCACAAAAGGACCTTTAAGAAAATGCACAAAAAAAAGAGAAATTGCACAATATTTGTTGAAATGTCAAATTTGGCCGAGAAGGACATTCGATGCGGATCCAGAGACTTTTAGGCTCATTCCAAGCCCCCTCATAGAATTTGGATTAAAATTAAGTTTGGGTGTGGGACTCACTTTTCATCGAAACAACCTCAGTTGGAAGTGTCCACATCTCTGTTGAGTCTGGAATGCCAAATTTGGTGGGGTATCATATTTCATTTGTGTGCATGGGGTTTCGAACTCATCCCGAGTCTCCATCGAGACATTTTTGCACATTTCAAGTGTCGAATAGTGCAACACTTTTTGGTGTAGACTCTCTTGTTCTAGGTGTTTGCGCGCCTAGCGTCGCATTCATGAAGGCCTATGGTTTTGGCCTTCGCATTCACAAGACAGGTGACACATTCACGAAGACTAAATTTCTTGGTCATTTTGTTCGCAGACCCAGCTCTATAATCGCAGAGAGTGGTGGGCCGGATCCTTTGTGTTCATGGGTGGCTTTCCACGTTCGCAAAAAAGACCCATGGTTGACTTGACCCTGTTGACCAACATGATCGCTACCAGATGCTTGCGTTCACGGAAGTCAATTTACTGGTCTTTACTTTAAAGACTAGTCGTTAATTTAGCTTCAATTGGCATATTTAAAGTTGGATATCTCGAGCTTGGGAGCTCTTAATTGGGTGTTTTAGTTGCTAATTGTCAGGTTTTGGCATGGCTTGATTGAGGGGTTATCAGGAGAGTGCGAGAAGTGCATCTTCGAGGTTCATTTCCATCTTGAAGGACTGACTGAGCTTCTTTAAATAACATATTGTTTCGTTTTCATGCATGTTGTGATACCGAGCTTGAATTTTCCAGTTTTTGGGCACAAGTTCAGTAAGTTGTTTAGGACCCAAGGACAAGGTCAATTTTAGGATTTCTAGTGCGGGTCCCACAATTTTATTTTTTACTCAATTTTGGGTGTGTCTCTAATTGTATTAGTTTTGGTGTCTAAACGTCTGTATTGATGTTGTTCAATTCTATGAAAGTGTCATGGTGATCGGAGGTGTTTTGGAAGAGGAATGCTCCAGTGCGGTGAATTTAGAACGCATATGATCGACTTCGAGGTAGGCTACGGTCTACTTTTCTTGATTGTTCTCCATTAGATAATGTTTAGTATAAAATGCATGTAAATTAGGATTTTATATGTCAGATTCTAGGAATCCATCCTTTATTTCCTTTTCTATTGATTCCCATATAAGCTTTTGGCTAGTCCTGGGTGGTAAATCCTTAGTTTAGGCTAGTACCCTTGCTTATAGCATAGTTAGTTCAATCATCCTCCGTAGAATTGATACTTGAGACCTTAGTTTAGTTGGTGACTTAGATGCTTTAGCATGCATTTTAGCGATCCTTTTAGTTGTTAGTTTCTCCATATAGTTGTTGTTATGGTTTTTGTACTTTATATTAGTGATCGGACTTTAGTTGCTTGTCGTAGCCATGATTGGCTTTAGTTGTGCTCGGTTGGGAGCTTGAGTTGTATGTTTGGGGTAAGACGTTGATATTTGAGTTATCCACCCCATTTGACTATCGAATTCTTCATTCATTCCTTTGTTTCATGGGTACTATTGATCTTGTTATGTTGTTATTGTTGAGGATGTTGGTAGATTGTTGGGATCGAGCCCTTTCTCGAGGACCAGTTAGACTTCAAGTTAGTTTTCTATGCTTTAGGAGTGTGGTAGTTTGTAGTGTTTATCTAGTTGTTAAGATGCTATTGTTTGAATACTAGTGATGGCATACATTGCATTTGACACCTATTTCACGTGTTTTATGGTATGACCCCGGCTCATGCATTGGATATTTACTACTATTTTTTTAAAAAGTTGTTTTTTACGCTTTTACTCTTTTAAAATTGGTTTTGACGGGAGTTGTACCACTTGGATCACTTTGATAAACTAGTTTTTGAGACATTAGAGGCATCTGAGATGTGCTCACCTTTTACTTGATCAGTTGGTGTGTCGGTGCAGCTTTTCTCTATTGATTTGGCTACTTTTAGCTTCGTTACCATGACGGAGTAGATCCGGTATGGTGATGGATAGCTTTGGAAGTCCTAAATCGGGATCAAACATTGTATACAATCTTCTCAAGTCCCTTATGGTCACTCTGGTCGTGTGACACATTGAACAAGATGATGGTATCCACATAAGTCCTACCTAGTTGTCATGGGCTGGAGGTAGGTATATATACTTGGTTGTGTGGTACTTGGTTTTGATGGCTTAGTTGGTTTCTATCACATAAGTTGCATTCATATTCATTTTCGATCACCAATATAATTTATTGTTGTTTGCACCAACCGGTCTTATGGGGGTCGACTGGGTTATGTTTGTTGGTGTGTACCTTCCAGGATTATGGGGGTTTGATTAGATTTTTGTTCGATTATATGGTTGTGTATCTTATGTTGATCATTTGATAGTAGTTATGTATATCGGTTGTAATTTTTCCTATCTTGGTGTTTTTTATTCGATTAGGTTTGATTGACCTTTTAGGTGATTATGTTGAGTAGTGGTGTTTACCATTGGTATCCTTGTTTAGTTGGCATCCTTTGTCGTGATTAGGTTGTTAGACTAGCGTCTCTAGGTATGTTCCCTTGTTTCGGTCTCTTAGTCAGTGTATTCTATTTCTTCATCTTTGTTTACTTGTACTATCTTGTGATACCTCTTCGTTAGTTACTTGTGTTGTGTTTTCCTTATTTACGTGCTATTTATATTGTATTTATCTTTGGAACTTAGTCAGCCTATGCCTACTGCGTACCCATTGTTGGTACTCATACTGCACTTTTGTATTCTGCAGATCATAGTACAAGTTTTCACCATTTATTTGGGACTCGTGCAGAGCAGCTTTTGGGGTTCAGAGACTAGGCTGAGCTCGTGACATTCAGAGTTTCCAATCTCCCTCTCTCTTCGATAGGACTGGTCTTTATTTTGCATTCGGAGATAGTTCTATATATATTTGTATTTATAATTTTTTGTACTCCTATTTTGATTGGAAGCTCAACTAGCAACTGATGTTGGGTAATTTTTTATGTTTATATTTGTTACTTCTCCTTCCTATATATTGATATTGTCCCCATTCCCTTGTGTTTTCTTATGCGTGATAGTGCATTACTCCTGGTTCTGGACTATGGGGTTTTGCTTATCTACTGGTAGTGTATAGTAGATGTCATCATGACACACTTCTCACTGTATGCATCAGAGGATACGAAGCACGAAACTTTTGGATTGTGTTTAGAATAGTTGTTTTCTCAAATTCTCTCCTTTCCATCACTCACAAGGTCAAGATAAGTGAATTCCTCCGTGAATTGACTTTATTACACAATGGAAGGTCATGTAATCTCACTTCTCCATACTTGAAGCTTGAAGGAAAGCTTGTTTTTTTTCAAAAACCAAAGTAGAAAACTTGGAATCTCTATCAATTGAGATATTTTTCTCATACCTCTTCATCTACGAGCTCGGGTGAGAATTTGTAAGGGTAAGGGGTGAACAAAATCGAACCAAAAACTGCACCAAACTGTAAATCGAGAAAAAAAATTTGACTAGTGATTTGGTATTGAAACAAAAATCCGACTATACTCGGGTTGAGTTGATTTTAACTTGAAAAATCAACCCAAGATTAAATGAACCCAACATTATATATATAATTTTAAATTTATTTCATACATAAAAGTATTTATTTTTATATAATTTATAAATATTTCTTATATTTTTTCATAGTTTTTATATTTTACTAACATATTATGTCAAGTTTGACTTAGAACTTCTAATGGTCCAATAAAGGCTATGGTCCATAGATATTAGCAGCTCAAATCAAAATCAAATCAATACTAAAGATAACAAAAGAATAATAATTCAACACTAAGAATGACAATAATGTTGAATATGTGTTCTTTAGTTTTACATTGATTTTGACAATTAAAATACATAACTTAATTTTAGTTTTTCTCTAATATTTAGTCATGTAATTAATATTATTAGACTTAATTTAGTATGATTTAGTACTTTTAAATTATGATAATTTTCATTATGACTCATTTATTTGTAATATTTATTTTATGCGGTTTCATTATCATTTTTTGTTGAATATTTTAGTGTCGTCACTCATTGTATTTTGTGTTATCTTCTTACGAAACACCTTCGTTAGTTGTATTTCGGTAGGAGCAAAAAGTATTTGAAGCACAAGTTAATTATAGGTTTGTATGAATACTTTGCCAAGAAACTCGAAAAAGTCTGGAAAAAAACCCAAGGTTGAAAAACCCGAATTTCAATTAGTTTGATTTGGTTTATAGATTCAAAATCCGATACAAATGATTTGGTTTGATATTTAAAAACCCAAACTAACACCAACCATGTATACCCCTATCTAAGCGTATGTCAATAAGATTGTAAATCATATATGATGATAGTCGTCCATCTGTTTATGTTTCACGGACGTCTTGACTCATATTTGCTATTGATGCCCATGAATAGTTTTTCTTCATTTAATATTAGTTAAAATTGCAAAATTGAGAGGGAGCAAGTTTATGAGACTTAAAGTTATAGATGTGTTGTCGATAATGCATATAATTATATTTTGTCTATACAACATGGATATTTGATAAATATGTATTTTTAATAAGGGTAATATTGTCCTAACATAAATTCAGCTTATATGAGTTACTTTGACTTGACACAAAATTTAGAAAAAAAAAACTTTTGAAACTTATGGTATAAAATAAATAATAAATGTTTGTGTGACTATAAATCATTTCATTAAGGATAAAATAAATATTTTAAAGTTAAACTATTACTAAATATAGAAATACCTCATTCTTTTTGGAACTGACTTAAAAGAAAAGTGAGTCATAAATTGAGACAGAGAGAGTAGTACGTTTAACGACAGTAACACCTCCAAAGCACTCAAGGGATGACTATTCTTTCTTCTTCTTTTAGTTTGAAAATATTTTTCAGAAGTTGAAGGTCGATTGAAAAATAACTTATTCGCCTTACACAAGATAGGGGGTAAAGTGTTACCATGTACAGCATCAAGTGAAGTGAGAGGTTGGCCACCTTGGTTGATCCAAAACTGTAATCTCTCTTCTGCAATATCTGCCTCCACTTCGTGATTTTTCGCCCTTCTCCAAAAGTATGCCAGCCATGCCTAATATAATATTAGTCTTACAAAATTAATAAATTTGAAAACAAAATCCAAAATTAGTGTGGTGTAGTCTTTTGAGAATATCAAATATGTTGGTTTGAGATTGTTTTTGTGTAGTTTATTTTATTAAGTTTGAGCACACCAACTTGTTGGTGATACTCTATTTTTAAATTCCTAAAGTCTCAAAATATTGAAAAACCCAAAACTTATTGATATAAAAGAATGTGTGTCAAAAGATCAGCAGACAATGAGACAATAATTCAGGAGGGAAAGTTGAACTACAAGAAAGAAGGAAACTCAAAATATTAATGACATGGAAAGAAGATTAATAGTGTTTGGAGTCGATGTATATGAGGATATAAATATAAGGTCTACGAATGAGAAAATCAAAACTCACAAAGAACCCATATTTTTGGATATTGTTGCTAATATGAATGAAAATAAAAAAAAAGGCTAAGGTGACTGACAAAGAATTCAGTTTCTTAGTTATCAGTCCATAAAATGTAATACAAAAGAGATGACAAATAGCATAACATTGTTGTCTTCTTAGGAAAATGAACAAGGTTCCAAGTGCAACAAATTGATATGAAGAATGCTAGGAATTAATCATATTTGATTAGTTCTTTCAGTCATTGTTTTGCCACTATTTTTAAATCTTCTTCCTCATGTGAAAATATGGTATTGTTTCCATATTATTCCTCGTTCCTTTATCATTGGACTAGTTGTAATCCTAATTCCTCAGGGACTCTTTCTACAAAGTTGGAAGCCATTTTGCTATCAATTAATTGTCTTCTTCTAATCATTTGTTAATCATTAAAAACTCTATATTGTTAGCCTAGCACAAAACACTCTAGCTCACATATCTCTCCATAAATCATATGTAGCTCTTAGTTCAACAATTTCCCCATTTTAATTAAGATAATAAACTCTTGCTATATGTTAACATACACCAATACAAGGTAGAGGCAGCTTGCTGCTGGTACTGTATTGGGGCATGGGGACTGGATATTACAATAATTAGTAGATGGGTATGTGTGATATCTTTGCATCAACTTGAGGTGAATGTTCATTGCATTAATTAATTAGCATGGTTTTGGAACCTTATTTTTTTCCTAGCATAATTATAGGAAAAATATTCTATTTTATTTTAATTATAATTATCTTTTATTTAGTTAGGTAGGATTCACTTATACAAATACCCCTTATGATTTATAAAAACATACTAAAATAGGAAGATGCCTTTTTTCCTCAAATTCAACTAAATAATACCCTGATGGGCTAAGTTGCGCGGATACTTCACTTTCAGTGCCGCACTCGTGTCGGATTCTCCAAAAATACACTACTTTTGGAGAATCCAACATGCACCCATTGATATTTTTAAAGAGTCCAAACAACATAGTTGATGGGTAAAGAAAGGGAAGAAGAGAGGAGGAAGAGAGGGAAGGTCAATGTCAAGAATTAATCAAAGAGTCAAATACCTGTTTAAATTGTATATCTTCCGACTCCTCTGGACTCAATTCTGTGGTATAGATAATATTAGTAATACGAGGTATTGCTACCTTATTAAAAAAAATATTAATACTACTCCCTCCTATCACATTTAGTTGTTCAGTATTTCAAACATAAATTTCTATTTTTATGTCATTTTTAGAATATTAAAAAAAAGACAATTTTTTTTATCTATTTTACTATTAACACTCACTACTTATTTTAAATCATTTCTCAAAATTTAAGATTATACATCAATTAATATAAGTAATATTGTGGTAAAAACTACTCACATTGATTGTTGTTTTTAAAAGGCGTGCAAAAATGTAAGTGGACAAGAAAAAGTGAACGGGGAGTATTAGTAAGCAAAGAGAGTTGTAATGCTATTTTTTTTATCACTACTCATGGAAAAATATAGTCTAAAATGCAGATAGAATAATAAATGGAATTCATGGAATGACAACCTAATCTAAAACCTTGTTATATGTATATATCTATCTATATATCTTTCTACACTATCTTAAATGCATGAACTTCCTAATTTGAATATTAAATTACTGTAACATTTCATCTTAGAAAGAGCTAAATTTAGAAAGCACTGATTTGGAAATAGCTAAATTGAGATTTGGGCAAGTTAGTCTCAAATTGTGAGTTTTGGATCAACTTCAAATGATGATAACTTTTAGCACAGTGACTTAATAAACTCACCATATGATTCTGTAAAGCCCTGTCCTTCAATTGGTAGCCTGATCATGTCATCTGCAGCCATAACAAGTCAACAAAAATAGTATTGATATTACAAATTGAGTAACATGATTTTTGTTACCTGTTGCTCTCAATGAAGTTGGGCGCCTTTGTTGGGCCATTGCTAGGGATACTGCTCCATCTACCTTTTATTAAATGAATATACACATGTTACAACTTCGCACTTGTTCCACACCATTCACGTTATTTATTGACATAGTATATAAACATGATTCTTAACTTAACTTCAACGGACAATTATATCCTCCAATTTTGAGTGTGTACAAATACACTTAAATTTATATAAAATTGAACAAGCAGTGTCTACATAATACACGTAGAACACCACGTAGGATCCAAAATTGTCATGTAGATTGTCAATTTTATACAAGTTTAAGTATTTTACATATACACACCCAAAATTAAAGGTCATAATTATTAATTGAAGCCTAGTATAAAAAAGTTTAAGTATCTTAAGTAGATACTTAAACTTGTATAAAAAAGTACCTTGAGTGATGTGAGTTCTCGAAGAGCTTTATCCACTAGTAGCATGCTCTCCACAGTCCCATCTCCCGAAAGTTCATTCAAATCATTGCCAATTGTTTCTCTATCCTCTCCATTGTTGTAAACTATAAAATTAATACTTTTATTATCTCTCTGTTCAATAATAGTTGTCCACTATTGACTTGGCTCATCCCTTAAGAAATTATAAATAGAAGGATAATTTTACTATATCACCCTTTGAATATAATAAATACAATGTTTTGAAAAATGTAATAAGTAAATGACTATAATTAATGATAAGGGTAAATTAGAAATTAAGTGCAAAGTTATCCATTGATTTCATAAAATGGACAAGTATTATTGAACATCTCAAAATAATATATTGAGCAACTATTATTGGACGGAAAGAGTAATAATCTCACCTAATGAGTTGTCATCTTTAGCCTTTTGTCCTGCCTCCAACACAACTTCCAATGGTAAAGGAGCTAGGGATGACCAGTATTCTTGTTTAGCTGCAGCTATATCAGAGTGAATGCCATAAGTTTGGCATAAAGTCCAATAGCGTGCAAGCCAACACCTCTTGAGAACAACCTCTTCCTAAAGTATAAAACTGTGAATTACATAAGTATACAAAAGGAATTTTGAATAGGAATAAGAATTTAGGCATTAAATAGTTACATACCATCTCCTCTTCACTCAGTATCATTCTTCTGCTCATAGTTCGCAGAGACTATAACGTACAGAGTTGCAAAACAAATTAGCAACAACTTATGTATTCTATCTATACCAATAATAAATATATTATGTATATATATATACCTCAGCTTCTGTTCGAAGAGCTGCAAGCTCGTTACCCTTTCCACCATGACTTTGTGCTGCAACTTTTAGAGCAGCCTGTCCATTTTCGATTTAAATATATCAATTTTCTGCTGAATGAATCTCAAAGTGAAAGTGAGAGAGTATAAAGATTACACATTCCTAAAGATCTATCATTTCTATCCCTAAAGATCATCTATTCTATCTCTACAAATCTGTTATTCAATCCCTCTAAATCTGCTTTACTATCCCTCCAAATCAGCTATTTATCACAATATTTATTTCTATGATTCTACAACAAATCTATATAATAATACTAATTTATGGCACTATATAATTAAGTTAATATATACAATTATTTAGTTGTCCATCATGCTAACAATATCCCCCTCAAATTGATGTTGGTGGACCAAGAAGCATCAATTTGCCTACTAGAAACTGATGGTGTTGTCGTGTCATGGATTTTATAAACGCATCAGCTATTTGAAGATTACTGGACACATGTGGAAGAGTAATGACTCCTTTATCTACAACTTCTCGTATATAATGACAATCTACTTTGATGTGTTTGGTTCTCTCATGTAAAAATGTATTAGTAGCAATTTGAATAGCACTTGTATTGTTAGCATGGAGAGGAGTAGGATGAGATTGAGGAAATCCAATCACAACAAGTAATCCACGAAGCCATTAAACCTCAGAGCAAGTAGTAGACATGGATCAATATTCAGCCTCTGTTGAAGATTTGACACACGATCTTGCTTCTTACTCTTCCAAGATATCAATGACTCTCCAAGAAATATGCATCAACTAGTGACTGAACGATGAGTATCAGGACATCCCGCCCAATCAGAATCACTAAAAGCATTAAGACGAATAGAAGAACCGCTTGGAAAGAACAATCCATGAGTAGATGTTCCTAGAATATACCGAATGGTGCGACAAACAACCACCAAGTGGAGATGACGAGGAGTTTGCATAAATTCACTAACTTGTTGAACTACAGAAGAGATATTAGATAGAGTAATAGTAAGGTAATTTAGACTCCCAACTAATTTTTGAAATATAGTTGGATCTTACTGGTTGTTTTCCTCATTACGATACTCCACATTCAATTTCAATGGAGTATCTACGGAGGAGGAATCTTGAGGACCAGCTAAAGAAATTAGTTCCTGAGTCAATTTGTGTTGGTTTAGAAACAGACCTGATCAAACATCATTATGAACTTCCAAACCCAAAACATATGTAAGAGTACCAAGATGTTTCATATGAAAAGAATCTTTAAGTTGTTGTTGGAGGCCAGTGGTTAATAAAGAATCGATTTGTGTGATAATAATGTCATCTACATACACCAAAAGAAGAACACAACCTGTAGATGTATTCTGAAGAAACAAAGATGAGTCATATTTTCTCTGCTTAAATGAAAATTGTAGCAAATTAAACCAAAACCTATCAAACTAAGCTCTAGGAGCTTATTTTAATCCATACAAAGACTGCTTCAACTTGCATATATCTGATGAGAAAAAACCAAGTGGAGATTTCATATAAATATCTTCTTTAAGATCACCATGGAGAAAAGTATTTTTGACATCCATTTCATAAAGAGACCAGTTTTGTGAAGTAGCAATGACAATAATAATTCACACTGTAGCCATTTTTGCTACGGGTGCAAAAGTCTCCTCATAGTCCACCCATACTTTTGTTTGTTACCAAGAACAACCAATCGAGCTTTGTACCGATCAAGAGTTCCATAAGAAAGAAGTTTAATTGTATAAACTCATTTACATCCAATTGAGTGGACATTTGAAGGACATGAAACAATGTCGCATGTGTCATTTTCTTTAAAAGACAAAAATTCTTCCTCCATTGTTTTATGCCAACATTTATGCTTGAAAGCTTGTCAGTAAAAAATTGGAACAGAAATGTTGGATAAAGTAGAGAAAAAGTCGTACCAATTGAGAGTATGAGATACTCTGATAGATTATCGAGTAGGTTCAAGAGGATTGGATCTTGAAGAATTCTCAAATTCTAGTTGTGGTGCAATTTTAGGTAGCGTATCACTGTCAAGATGGGGTAAAGTCGGACGACATTGTTGATACAAAAATTCAGATTTGAACCTCTTAAAAGAAGATGATAAATCTTCAAAAGTAGGAAGAAGAGGAGAAGCAGAAGATAAATCTACAATAGTAGGAAAGAAATACATATTCTCAAAGAAAACAACATGGATCATAGCAAATAAAACCTTTTTGTGAAGTACTATAACCCATAAAAGCACATTTTATATGTAGTACAGAACTTTTATTGCCCTTCGAAGGAGGCAAATGTATAAAAAAAAAACACAGCCAAATGTATGAAAATCACTTTAGTTAGGATTTTGGTGATAAAAATAAAAATATGAAGATTCAAGATTTAGCACTTTAGATGGCAGTCTATTAATTAAATAGACAACAGTAGACAAAGATTCCATCCAGTAATTATATGGTACAAATGACTCAGTCAATAAAATACGAGTGACATCTAAAAGATGTCAATTTTTACGCCCAACAACTCTATTTTGTTGTGGTGTATATGGGCAAGAGTGTTCTAAGTAATTCCTTTGTCAAGGAAGAATATTATGAATTCATAAGACATATATTCTCCTTTGGAATCAGATCTTAGATGCATGTAAAAAATTATGTCTTAATATAAGCCAAAAATGTCTTGAACATGGAAAATACCTCAGATTTGGATCAAAGAAAATACACCCCATGTAAATCGACTATAATCATATATGAATGTCACAAAGTATTTGAAATGAGCATGAGAAATAATTGGCGAAATGCCCCAAACATCAATATGAATGACATCAAAACAGTTTGTAACACGACTACCAAAATTAGGAAAAAGAAGAGTTTTACTTTTGCCTAATTTACTAGTAGAACAATCAATGAAAGCAATTGAAAATTGATTTTTATTTCCCCATAAATCCGAATTTGATAAATAAGACAACACAACAGAATTTGGATGTCCTAGACGCTTATGCCAAACCTCAATCTTACTTGCAATAGAAGTATAAGCAAAGGATAGAATGGGAGGAATAGAAAAATGTATAGGAAACAATCGTCCAACTTTAAGCGCCTTCACGATTATTATATCTGACACCTGACCCTGCACAATAAAACCTTACGAGAAAAATTCACACCACAATTGTTATCTGCCAATTGTCCAACTAAAATAAGACTAGTTGAGAGCTTTGGTGAAACAAAATCCTTCTTGAAAGGTGGAGTAATGTCCCCAACCTTGGTAATGGGTAAATTACTACCATTGAAAATTTGTATTTGTGATGGACCTTGATACTTACGAACATTTTTTAGGATGCACGTTGAGTTGGACATATGATTGGAAGCACTTGAATCAACAATCCAAAAATTAGTTGTAACATCATTACCTTGTAATCCCAATGCTGAAAAGGCTGACACAATCAGTTGTTGTAATATTTCAAGAGTAAGAACTTGTCCTGGAGATGGGTTATCAATGGTGGAACCTTTTATCCCAGCTTGAAAAGCATTGACCTTACGATTTTGAGGGCGCGTGGGACATCTCTGATAATCTGCCCTTGTTTTACAATTTATATAATTTTTTGCTACAATTGCTAGCAATATGACCATATTCCTTGCAACTGCAGCATTGAGTTCTAGTCATATCACTGTCCTTTTCCTTTATCTTGAGCAGCAAATGCAATAGTTGAATAACTATGAAAACTACAAAGTGATGTGAATACATGCTTTTGAATAACTATGAAAACTACAAAGACTCAGGAAAGCAACTAGAATGACCAAGAACAAAAGTCCTAGGTGGTAGGACAAATTGTTTACGAACAATCAACAAAAATCAAGATTTTCAAATTTTTTTTTAGAAGGAACCATAGATGACTCTATGAACCAAGACAGCCAAGAGAAGGGTATAATACCATGTCAATTGTCTATAAGTGAGAGAGTCTTTCCATTAAATAGAAAGTATAAAGATTACACATTCCTAAATATTCGACATTCTTATCCCTAGAGATCAACTATTCTATCTCTACAAATCTACTATTTAATCCCTCTAAATCTGCTTTGCTATCCCTCAAAATCATCTATTCTATCACAATATTTATTTCTATGATTCTACAACAAATCTATATAATAATACTAATTTATAGCACTATATAATTACATTAATATATACAATCATTCAAATGTCCATCATGCTAACAAAATAAACATTACACCTATTGACAGAGGCGAATTCAAGATTTGAAGATTTCAGGTGCACCAAATATGAGCTCTAATCTAAACATAAAATAAAAAATAATTATAGGGCTCTAGCTGGATTCAAACCACGGTCTCGAAGGTGGTTCCACAGGCTTCTTGTACCAGCAACACAAGAACACTCTATACTCATTCTGGGTGCATTGTTAATTATATTCTAATTTCTGAAGGTTCTCAAGATAGATATAAATATATACATATGAATTTTATCAAAGTTAACGAATGTATGTGCCCATCGTCCACCTCTGCCTTTTTCCCCCTTCTTGAACTTTGGCAAATTCTATTTCATTGCTTCCTTTTTTGTTTATGACAACACAATACTTTCTTTATTTTTCTGTTTGCAATATAATATTTGTAAATTAAATTACTCTCTTCGTCTCATTTTATGCAGCACCATTTGACTTGACACGACGTTTAAGAAAAAAAGAAAGACTTTTGAAACTTGTGGTTTAAAACAATCCTTACATATTTATGTGGCTGAAAAATATTTTAGTAAGGGTAAAAAAGATATTTAAAGTTAAATTGTTTCTAATTGTAATAAAGTGACATTTTTTTTGAGAAGGACTAAATAATAGAGATAGCTTTTCTCAAAACATTAATTAATTTGTAGTTAAGATACGTTTAAGTTAATGTACTCTGGATCTTTGAAATTTGAATTGGACAAATATCACTCATCTAACTGATCTAAGTATACACTTTAGAAGTTGAGAGAACACGTAATGGGGAGGAGTCAAATTTAACATTTATTATGGCACAAATATTTTTGTCCTGTTTAATACTACTCTCTTTAGTTCATATTAAGTGAATTATTGTTGTATGACACATGTTTTTAAAAAAAAATTAGGACATAAATTAAAGACTACTTTCTACTACTATCATTTTGTTTATTTCTAAATTAGTGTCCTAGCAAATGTAAAGTAATTAAGAACCTCATTAAATAAAGGATAAATAAGAAGAAAGAAGGTCTCAACAATTCTATTGAACTTTGAAAAATTCACCTATTTTGAACTATGAAAAAAATTCAATATTTCACTTAATATGAACTAGAGAGAATATTAAAAGTCTTCATTTCATTCTTAAAATTTCATGTCTAATCAAACACTATGACATAAATTGAAATGGATGAGGAAGTACTGATCTATCTGTCCCAAAATAAATGTCACTTTAACAACAATAACGTTCGTTAAGAAATTAATAAATATAATGTGTAGTTTACTAAACCATCCATATTCAATAAATGTCTCTTGAAAATTGAACACTATTAAGAAAATACTCCCTCCGTCTCATTTTATATGCTACCTTTTTATTTTGCACTTGCATTAAGAAATGATGTAACTTTACCCTTCTACCCTTATTTAATGTTTTCTTAAGTCAACTTTATTAATAAATGACAAAGTTAATTAACTATTCTATCAAGGGTATAATATGTAAAATATGGTAATTTATGCATAAATTTTTTAAAATGACAAGTATTGTGGTCCAGCTATTTATAAAAATGGATGACATATAAAATGGGACGGAGGGAGTAGAGTATAAAGGTATATAAAGTTGAAAAAACATGCATAAATTTTGTCTTGAATTTCTAACTTTATCACTTATTTTGGAACAACTTTTTTTTTTAAGCTAAAGTGATATTTATCGTGGGACTGAGAGAGTAACTCAATGAAGTTATAAGTAAAACTAGGAAGAATGCATCAAAGTGTCTATATATGATACATACCTCTCTTTGTTGTAGAGCTGCTTCTTTTCTGTATAAAGAAAAAATAAAAATAATATGAAAATTTAGAATGAAGGAAAATTTGTTTGGTTGTAATTTGAATTCTAAAAAGACACATCCCAATCCGAAACTTGACATGTATTGGTATTTTCTTTTTGGAAATTGGAATCAATTACTAATTCATGATCTGGCGTTTACCTGCTTATAAGACGAGCCTCCATTGACACACCTTCCCCAAGACTAGCAACCTAAAAAGCAAGACAAAAAAAGGTGTGCATAATGACTTCATTTTGAGCTCAGGTTACCAACAAGTTATATTTTTCCAACTCTCTACTTATAACTTTTAACTGAACGCCTCGTATAAAATTCTGAGTTCGCCAACAGTGGAATTAAGTAATGTCCTCAACTTGTATAAAATAGATTCTGAAAGCAAATTAGGAGAAAAAAAATGAACCTGCTGTTCAAGCTGTCTAGCTCTTGCCTCAGCTTCTTCGCAACGCTCTTCTGCAAGTCGAAGCTGATCCACATCCCGTGAACGTGATGAATCAAAATGATAAACTAATTCTATCAGAAGGAAGTTGTTGGTACCTTTTCCAGTAAGCTTTCATTCTCTTCTTGAAGCATGTCAACCTGCATTTTGAATCACATCTCATCCACATCAATATTGATTGTGTTAAACATGATGAGATCAATTTCAATTAACATGAGTAATTTATCAAAAGTATTATTGATTGTGTTAATTAATTTGCATGATTTTAGTTATGGTAATGGACGAACCTCATCCTGTAGAGCAGAAGAAGATTGCTGAATGGGAGGTTCCTTATACTTGAAAGTACCAAAATCAACTGATAACCTGCTCAATCACCCAATGAATAAAAAATTTAAAACTATTCAAATTAAGAAATGACAAATTGAGAATAAACATAACACATAAACATGACCCGTAACTTGGCGTCAATTAGTAACTATGACCTTTAACTTTGGGTATGCATTTAAATTTGTATAAAATTGAACACATAGACATATTCGTCCTACATGACGCCCTACATGAGAATTTTGTGTCCTATGTGGCATCATATGTGTATTCTGTCATGTATGACACATGTATCTATTTGTTCAATTTTATGCAAGTTTAAGTGTCTACTTGTGCACACAACACACTCAAAGTTGGAAGGCATAGTTGTCCATTGAAACCAAGTTAAGAGTTATGTTTATGTATTATGCATTCAGAATATAATTAAGATAACCTTTTATCTTTACGAGCTTCAGGTTGAGCCTCAGTTGCAACTGGCCTGAGTGAGAGAGGCACACTAGAAGGAATTGGCTTTCCTCCAAATTGAACGGAGCGATTAGCTGCAAGAGAACGAGCAGATAGAGGCTGTTCCGGGACATAACTTGATTGAGAGGACAAAACTTGATTGCCAGCCAAAGGTGTAGTAGGTGCGTGAGCAGATGGTGGTTGTTCCAAAGTGTTTTTAGATTGAAATGTCAGCTTAGTCCCGGAATAAGTAGAATATTGTTGTTGTTGAGAAGTTCTAATAGGCGTGGTTGAGCGAGCTGACAAAGGCTGCTGGTCCAATGACTCTGAAGATGAAGATGGACGGAATCCTACTGGACGTGTAGCTGGTTCTACCGTTGTCCGAATTGATGATGGACGTGTAATTGATGCATTTGCCTTTAATGATGTACGAACTGTCTGAAAGAGAACAAGTAAACCATCTTTTTTGTTTCTGTTTTTACTAACCTGAATACATGAGATAACAGTACTCACCTTTTGCAAGGGCTGCTGATCCAAAGACTCAGTTGATGTAGAGGGTCGGATTGCTGGACGTGTAGTCGATGCCTGTGGTGGTTCTATGGATGTACGAACTGCCTAATACAATAAAAACAAACAAACGAAAACTGATGCTACTTTAATTTGTCAAAGAAATAAAGCATGTACAAGATTGTTACCAGCGGAGTACTTCTTCTATTTGGCCTTCCACCAGCAAGCCCAATAGCAGTTGAAGGAGCCACAGGGTTATACTCATACAGCTCATCTTCCTCATCATCATCATCCACTTGTTGACACGCCATTACCTGTGCCAGCCTCTGTGCCGCTGCCTTTGCATTTTGCGGGTGACGTCCCGCATTTGACCCTGACCGTGCGTGCCCGTGCATCTCAACTTCGATCAATCAATTATATGATTTTGGCTTTTGGGGTAACAAGTTGAATCAAAATTAAAATTTTGCAGATGAGATCAGAGTTACCACATTGCATGCGGGGGAATAAGTTGAAATCTAAGATGCGAATTTTGCTATGGTAACAAGCACTGCTAAAATCGCGTATAACAAGTCAAAACATAGCTTATTTAACCATAATTAATGCCTCATTTATTTCCACTTATTTATATCTCAATCTTATATCCCATTCTCTATTTTTCCTTTCTTTACACTCAAATTTGAAAATAAATAAATAAAACAATCATTAAGGGATCGTTTGGTAGACTGTATAATAATAATACTAAATAGACTGTATTAATTATACATAGATTATTTCAATGCATTGTTTGGTTTGACGCATTAAAAATAACATGCATTGCATAAAATAAATTATTTACAAAGATACGCTCCACACTATTATGGTGGAATAGATGTAAAATGATTTTGAGAGGCAATTGCGTCTTTTATCATGTTAATGCATGCATTAAAACTATTGCATTGCTAATACCTAGAAATTCATGGAATTATCAATGCTCACCTTAATACACAATAGAGTGTATAACTAATGCAAACATTAGTTATACATATGTTACGTTTTAAAAGAGTACCAAACAAGATACTAATAATACACAAGGCTAATACATGCATTATTTTTTCTAATACACTCTACCAAACAATCCCTAAGTATATTTATATTGTTAGGCCTCCAACTAAATTATTCATATCTTAGTTATAAAGTACCTTTTTTTTTTTCTTATAACCATTTAAATGAATTCAAATTGTTATAATTTATAACAAGTCTTAATATCATTAAAACGTTATCCATTCAAGAATTTATGTAAAAGTGAAATTTCAATGCCAAGTGTTATCATTCACCATTGTTAATTGTCATCACCCACAACCGCCATCCTCAATCGCGACTACAACTATCGATCACACAATCAATAATCACAATCACTTGTGACTATTTACAATTATCACCATCACCACCACTATTACTACAACAACCATCAATCACCACTGACAATCATCATATCAACCACAATTATTGTAACACCTCATACATTTAGAGTAGGTTTGAACTCATTAAATACTTGTGGTTAGACTCGAACCATGATAGATATTGTGCATGCACATGTGATAGTCAATAACTAAATGTATAAACAATTGGAGTTGAGAAGAATTGAAAAAACAAAGTCAGAAAAGCCGAGTTGAGATGCAGTCGACAAAAGGTCCGAATATTAGACATATGGACCGCATATTGAACCATATATAAGGTCCAATAAATTTAAAATTTTAAGCTATATATATATATATATACTAGATGAGGGAAAGCCCTCACGGGCCCAATATGATAAGATTATAATTTAAGGAATAGTGATGTTTCTTCCAATACAACAAGAAATGTAAAGTTGGTGCTGATACTTCTGTTGAATGTATGGAGGTTATATTGCTCTGTTTTTGCTTTCTGCAAAAATTAAACACATGTGCGTCATTGGGTTAACGTTAGATTGTTCGGTTAAGATATTAATGGAGTGAGCGAGAAGGATAGGGGTGCATCTTACATCAGGCAGTCGGATGAGATTAAAAAAGTGTGGAAGCTGGCAAGATATTTATTGAAGAACCTCGACATTGAGTATCTTCAAACAGGGTAACTCAGCATGTAAAAGGGTATGCTTGGCAGATCCATTTGTACGAACTGCATCCATAAAGCTCAATGATCTGTACACACAAGCGCAGCCTGTTAAATCACATCGGAAAGAGGCGCACATGAAAATTGTAATTGTAGAATTTATGATCACAATGCATGTTTTAAAGTGAAAGTAAGTATAAGGAGATAAGTATATCTACATATAAATTGCATGGCAGCAGAAATACAACTAAAGCTTAAACTTTTCATCTGTGTTCTTTACAAGTTTAATGGGAAGCTGTAACAGGACAAATTGCTAAGATATAATTTCAAGACTTGATATTAAACTAAGCTCATAAAACATTAAGGTTACCATTATCAGGGCATTTGCTATGCCAATGAATACAGAATATCAACAATATATCGTGTAAGCTCTTCAATCGCTCCTGCATATAATACAACTATTAAATGACTTGTTAGCATTGTATTTCTTACATTGTCCTTCTCTTCAAGTAGAAGGTCTTTATTTTAAATGGAAACAATGCTTAGAAAGATACCAAAGCTTTTGAAGATGACTAACGGGTTGGTAAATTTGAAAACCGATATCCGATAGGCCAAACTATTAAGTGTAAGTGAAATTATCCGTCCGATAAGAAGCATAATTCTACATAAGAATATATTTAAAATTTGAAAAGAGTTAGATTCAAAAGAAGTCAGGTAAGCACGTAAACAAGAGCAGCTTGGTGATATAAAATCTTTTTAAACCAATACATCCAAGAAATTCTAACATAACCTTTGCAAGTAAAGAATTGGGAAAAGAAACTTTAATATCAGTCCATATGCATTTATAAAAGTACATCACTAACGCGACTCGAGTCGAAGAGAAGAAATTGTTGTTGCAAATTTGAGAATGGATGTTTTTGACGCAGCTGAAACATGTTTTCTGGAAAAAATTGAAGATACTTCCTAACTTGAATAGCATACAGAGAAGTTTGTCCTGAAATAAGTGCCCATAATTTTCAAGGTCATTGATGAAGAAGTAAGAACACATCTTAATCCACATTGTTAACGTGGAGTGGTAAAATATTAGGAACCTATCAGCTTCTGTTATCCTATAAACATGAGGAGTAGTTGATCAACAAATTACTTTTCTGGTGAAGAGACTTTCATTCAGTTGTTCAGCAGAAAAATGATTCTTGTTGTATGATATTTTAAGGATCACTCAAAGCTTAAAATACTTTTAACTTAAGTTGAGATTGGTACAACCGTTTATAAACTTCAAATTTTGAATCCTTTATCCACATGCCTACTCTTAACTAAGAAATTAAGTGGACGCAAGAATTAAGTACAATCAAGAGTTACATATTCACTTTCTGTTAACTTGTTCTCTGTCGTTGGAGCTATTGTATTTCCAATAAAAGTATCTAATTAATCAAGGTTGTAGGAAGGTTACTCTTCTCTTTTGTCAATCGAGTCACTTTCCCTCATTCCACTCGTTCAATATCATTTACAAATCCATATGGGCATGTGTGTATTTCCCCTATTTTGTGGCATCCAACCATAGGCACTTGAAGAGTGGTAGATGAGTCAGAGTACTGTGTTATAAAGAGAGAAAAATCTCTCTCTATTTTAGCATCTTGCTCTTTCATCAACAGAAGAGACACTCATATCTCTTCTTCTCTATTTAGCACTAAATTATAACTCTTCTGCCTCCTTGTGTGTGGTGTTGTATCAGGTAAATGATTATACTGGCTATTGTTATTGATGAATTACATTAACAACAGACATAAATCAGTAGGCCACACTTTCACTTTCAGATAACTATTATAGACCAAGCCTCTATATCAGAGGACAATAGTTGTAGAACTTAAATTTTGATCTGGAAGTCAACGAACTGACCTCTTGTAAAAGAATGTGTTAAAGAAATGACATTTCAAGAACCTCCAGGGTTCCCTTCTCTCTCACTCTCTCTCTCTTTTAGCCGTTCAAGATACACATTCATAATCTACAAAAAAAAAATTCACCTATGACATTAAAATTCATTTTATTTTTTCTTCTTTTCCATATTCAGCTTCACTAAATCTTAAACTCTCTTACTCCTGAATAGGGAACTGAACATAAAGTATCAGCTCATAGTTTAACCATTCCCCAGGTTTCAAATATTGCAATATTTCTCCAGTAATATCAATATTGGAGCTTTTGGGTTACCAAAACCTTTGTTCTGCACAAAATAGACAGATACAACATATAAAGAGATCGCAAACTGAACCTCGTATAAAAACAAGTGTACAAATCATACCGATTGGAATTAGATAAAGCACAAGAAACCTCATCATGTTTCTCTTAAGTTAGAGGCACAAATGGTTCTGAAATCACATCCTGTTAGTTAATAAACACCAAAATGAGGAAATTAAACTATGAACACACGTGCTGCTAAATGGCACAATTCAAAACGTTTTTTCCCCAGGAATATTCCAGCAATAAGAGGTTATTTCGAATAGAAGAGAGAGAGAGAGTAAAGTGATGGGTTAGAGTTCAGGCTTCTAGATGTAGATAAGAAGGCAAATGGGCCGACTTTTCCAAGTAACGGAGAGTGACATAATATTAAGCAACAGTAAGGTACGCAAACTGGGGAAAGGTACGAAAAGTGGGGAAAGTTATGAAAGCTAAATGAATTGATTTATATCCGAAGCAGGAAGAATAAGTTTATTAAAAAAGTAAAGCTGAATATATTAAGGGCACATCACAAGAAATCTGGAAAAGGCATTACCTGAAATCAGCAGACGGAGGAGCATCGAGTCAGCGCAAACCTTTGGATGGGACTATATTTAAGGTTGGAAAATGCTGAGTAGATGCACCCGACGTGCCCCCTTATGTGCAAAAAGTAACAATTTACAATAATGTGACGACCAATATGTCATATTGGAAAATGTAAGGCAAAGAGCAGGCTTACCCGTTTCGAAGATAGGGAGCGGGCTGCATACTTGTTTTCTTTTGTCCAAATTGTCCAGAGATTGAGCGAAACGAATTTCGCGTAGGTAGCTAGTAAATAAGATAAATAAGATGTTTAAAGGGTGTAGGTAAAATGTAGATATGCAACTTAAGATAAGTTGGGGGTTATATATGCTACTAATATTAATGGAAAATGTATGTCATAAGGAGAAACATAATGGAACAGCAGACTTACTTGTTTGAGAAATGATCGGAGGATTGTGTACTTGTTTTTCTTTGTTTAAAATGTCTTGGGGTTGAGTTGGTTGAACTTGGTGACAGGCAGCTGGCGAACAAAATACATAAGATGTGATAAAATGTGAGTATGCTATTTTAGATAAGTGAAGTGTTGTACACATAGGCAGAGGAAGTACATTGGAAGTAAAATGAAAACCTTTTTCAAAAAGTGTTGGAGGTTCTTAGATGATAAGTGCAGGCTTGCAGCCTGTTTTGGAAAACCGTCTCTGTACCAACATGATGTTTGCTGCATTGGGGTGTTAATAGTGGGATTTTCAAGAAGGTTATGCCTTGTAGAATCTGTTTTCACACGGCGAGCTAGCAGTAACACCTCCATTTTGTGAGCAGACACCTAACTATATGTATTGCGCCATTTAAGTTGCATAGCAGCCTTCCTTTTTTCTGCATATGAACAATCGCTCGATTTTTTGGAATCCATCAACTATAGAATTTAATTTCTGTTTATACCTGCAGATGTCAGAATTCCTCGTGAAACATTTAGAGAAGAGGTAAGCAACGTAAAATCAGAGCAAGCACAAGAATTTAGCAAGTATAAAGATTCGTTCACTATTAATTAAAACTTAGGAGATTTTCTAATTTGCTAACAGTAGAGTCACTTCACATAAATGGTTATTAAATTGAAATTTGGTTTCCCGATCACATTAACAATGGCAGTAACAACCACTAAATCACATAATAACATAATAAGTCTAACAACAACAGTCTAAAAAGTTAAAAGGTAGTCCTTCTGTAATTAAAATCATAACTAAAGCTGTTCTAACTACTTCGAATTCACAGCTTCAACAAGCCGTAATATCGTTTCGAATAAGACTCAATTCAGTTATTGCGTGTATACTTGACATTCCAAGCTGCAAGACCTTCTTAAGCTCCGCCAAAATTACAAATAAAATTCAATGAGGAATTTTGACGAACACTTGGGGGGTGGGGGGTAAAAATTCTCAGGCTCTGTGAAAATTACACATCAGATTCAATGAGGAATTTTGATAAACACTTGGAAGTAACAACAAAAGAAACACATACAAGAAATACACTGAACCCAGACCGCGAAGAGGAAAACAGAAAATCCACAGTTATACAGAGCACAGAGAAGCAAAGCACTCACCGATCAAACTTGTGGGCAAGACGAACTATGGAAGAAGCGAAGTAATCAATTGCAACAGAAATCGACAGTGGAGTTGAAAAGATGAAGAGGAAGGCACAGAGTGATAGCCGCAAGAAATTTGGATTACACGCGGCGAATCAAAAATAACTCTTTGATGACACAGGCATGTCGACCAGGTGTCTGGTAATTGCCTTTTATTATATAGTTGAATATATATTACTCTTATTTAAAAGTGGCACTTCTAAAGCACTAACAAGGGCAACTTACTATTACTTTGAATCTGTACATCTTTCGTACTTACATATTATTGGTTTTCCAAAAATTCTCTGGATATCTAGCTTCGTTGATCAGGTTTCTTTCGGATTATCCATTTTTTTGAAGATTCAATTAGCTTAAGATTTTGATTCCGCAAAATTAATGTGATCAGTTAAACAATTTTACTAAGAAAACAAATTACACTATTCTCTTTGTCTTATTTCCATGATTGTCTTTTTTTCCCGATTGCTAATTTTAATTGCCTGCATGTTGTTTCCCATTAATTTTGACATCAAATATTGCCTCTCAAGCAAGGTGTGATATGTCTCAAATGTATGCCATTTGATCCCAGTGGTTGTCCTGTTACAGTCATTTACTATTGTTTGCATTTTTTTTGTAAATTGTATGTATTACTCTTTAATATTAGTCAACAAGCTTAGGACGAACTCTGCATTGTATTATTGTACTAAAAGAAACATTAGTTGTACTATCAATTCCTCCAACCACGTGTGTACCCCTTTCTCTTTTTTGTTGTGTGGAGGACAGTTGGTATCCACACTCATTTTCACTTTTTAGTCCTAATTCCGTAGCACTGTTACTTTTTTTCTTCTTCTTCAGAAAATACCAAGTTCATTCTCCATCTCTCTTTTCTCCCAAAGTATTTTAGATCTGTGTTACTAAAATTTCAGTCTGCGAAATTTATGAATTCTCTTTACTATGAATTGGTCATTTTTCGGCATTGTTCGAGAGCTCTTTCTCTTTTGTTTTTGTGCTGATTAATTTTTATTTTTTCTGAAAATTTTATGGGTCCTCTATGTTAGGACGATTGGAGTGGATAATGATACATACAACCTCAGTACTTTTTCTATGTTTATAGTTTAGTCTAAATGTACGTATTTTTATTGAAAAAGTTAATATTGGTTGCTCATGTCATTTTTATGGCTTCTTACTATTTGATGTTTCTTGATTTTGTATATGTCAGGATATTCAGAAATGTGAAATGGCTATTCAAAGTTATTGTATGTGCGTGTTTTGCTATTTCATACATTTATTAATGGTAAGCACTTCAATTTGGGCATCTTCTGTTTGTTTGTATTTTTCATAATCTTAGAGAGTAGAGAATATTGATTTCTAGAGAGTGGAGAATATTGATTTTCTATCTTTATACAACTTTTGGAATTCACTTACCATTTTGACTTCAATCTTAATTATTTTGTGTTGTTTGGAGTTCATTTTTTCCACAATTTTTAAGGTTTTTGTTTGCTTATTGCCCTGCAGCAACTTTCCTTCTATATTAATTGATCTTGATATATCTTTAAAGTTTGGCTCAGTTAGTTATTCGGATTGGGGAACATGCTTTTCATAAACTTCGGAGCAATATTGAAAGTCGTTAGACTAATTAGCGTAAGATTTTAAGGAAAGTAGATTCTTGAGGGAAATTTTTGGTTCTCGAAATAGAAAATATAATGAAAATTCTTCTCATACCTACACTCAGGGATCTCTTATTTCACCTTCTAAGCTAATAAATTACTCACTCAATCAATTGCATGTTTTCGAGTAGTTTCTTACTTATGTCCTTGATATGTTTAGAGATGATTGATCCGGCCATCAGCCTAAACATGAGTAGAGAATTATACAAGCTTAAAAGTTATACAATGTTTGTGATTGTAATGGTCCATCATTTCTCTCATTTAAAAGTTTTTTGATGTCCCTCTAGGGATACGCATTTTCACTGGACCTTCTTACAGTTTTATTTGGCTTCTCAGCTTACTCTTGTGTTTCTAGCAAATTAGTGAATTTCTATTAATTAGCTGGTATCAAGTTGTGTGAATTGATAATTAATTCCTTAATTATGAAGAAAAACCTTTTATGTTGGTTAGAAGTTTTCATTCTTTATAATTTTCTAATGAGGTATGGTCATTCTCGCTTTTGC
>JAJOOR010011090.1:0-24312 GCA_036250505.1 Solanum acaule
GGGGGCCCCCCCCCCCCCCCCGTGGTAATAGGACAGTTTTGTCTTTGGTCACAGTCTAGGAGGTACTTGTGCCTTATACAATATATATTTTATACGATTTCATTATTTTTTTAATGAATATTTTAGTGTCATCACTCATATCATATTTTGTGTTATTTTCTTAAGAACACCTTAAATAGTTGTATTTTGATTGGACTAAAGAAATATTTGGAGCACAAGTTAATTATATGTTTGTATGAATACTTTATTAGAAAAATCCAAAAAAAAACTTGAGGTTTATTCGTTTGGTTTGATTTAAAAATTCGACACAAATGGTTTGGTTTGGTATTTGAAAAACCCGAATCAACCCGAAAAAACTCAAGGTTGAAAAGTTTGGTTTGATTTAAAAATTTAAAAATTTGACACAAATGATTTGATTTGATATTTGAAAAATCCGAACCAATCCGGTCATGTACACCCCTAACTAGGAGATTAACGAGTGTGTAAAATATGTATTTGTAGATCTTTTTTTGGTTTGCTAAACACATGAATTTCTAAGTCATGCAGCAAACCTTGTCTATTTCTCCAGATTTTTTTTATATTGACAAGTAAAAAAATTTGTTACTGTCAATTTATTGAGTTTTCACGACCTGAAATTATATTAAGTCGTTAGAGTGCCCGCCATTCTCATAGGTGAACTATGTTCCTTTATTAACTTTTTTAACGGTATACTATATGGAATAAAAAAATCAATCTAAAGCAACCCCCAAAACTAATAACATTAGTACACGAGCATCTACGAATACAAATCAGGTTTGAAAGAGCTGATACAACTGTTTGGAAGAAAAAAAAAAGGGAAATAAAGGAGTCTCTAGAATGTAGTGCTACCGAAGAGAAACATAGCTCAGTCTGAACTAAGCGTGACAGCGGAACCGGGAGGTGCTGGTACCGTACCGTTCCGGCAGGCTACGATGAGGTCCGTTACGAAGGGGAATCGGGAGGGGTAACGGGACAAAAACCGGGTTTTACCGGTTAATCTCGGTCCGAAAAGTGCCGGTTCGAACTGGTTCCGGTCCGATTCGAGTCAAAGAATTCTTTATTTTGAAAAAAATTAAATTGTAATATAGCCATTGGTAACAGGTATTGGGCCCTGGCTATTTCACCCACTAACCCCCCAAAACACCCCCAACCCCCCCCTCCCAAACTTTTAAAATTTACATTTTTATCCTATTTTTTAACTATAAATACCCCCAATCTTTCATTATTTTTACTTACAAATATTCTTCATCTTCTACTCTCTCAACTCCCAAGTCTCTAATCTCTTATTCTCTTTTAAATTACAAATTATAATAGTTTGAAAGATTTAGTGGATTACTAGTTTGGTCTTTGGAGCATCAAAATTCAACTTTCATCTATCAATTTTCAGCTTTCGGTCATACACGTTTATTTTTTTAAGTAGACCTTTGGTACATTCATTCCAACTCACATCTTTTTGCATTTAATTTCCGTATTATATATAATTTACTTATTTATTTGTTTGCATTTAATTATTTATTTATTTAGTGAGTAATTAGTCTCTAGTCTCTACTTATTTAGTTATTTATTTGTTTGCATTACATTTTCGTATTATATATAATTTACTCACTTTTCATATTTTAATATGGATTCCAGTAAAAAAAATGTTGGCAAAGGTAAAACAACTATATATGATTCGGTCACTAATTTATTCACCTCAAATTCCAAAAAAAAAATTAAAAAATTGGTAGTTCTTCTAAATCTAAAACTAGACAAGTAGCACAAGTAAGAATAAGTACGGAAGATTTTACGCATGCTGATGAAACTGTTTTTAATATTGATAGTAATATTGGATTAGATCCTTATCATGAATCTTTACAAAGAAGGTTTGGTGATTTTGATGAAGAATTAGATGAAGAAGTAGAACATGATAATGTTAATGATGATATTGATACTTTTGATGATGACGATGATGATGAAACAGAGCCAATTACAGCTACTACTCCCACTCCCACTCCCGCTCCCGCTCCCTTTCATTGTCCTGCTCCCATTCCCCCCGTACATCCTAGGCCTAAGGTAGAATGTGCTAAAAAATCAGTTGTGTGGCAATTTATGACTCAGAGTAAAGATAAAACACAAGCTATTTGTAATAAATGTAAACATAGAATGAATCATACCTATTCCTCTTTTAGTAGTACCAGCTATTGAAGATGATGCATGATAAGTAGGAGGAGCAGAAGAGGATGCAGGAGAATCAGTAGGTAGGGGAGGTGCACTAGGTGCTACTGATGATGTTTTTTTTGGTCTTCCTCTTCCCTTTTTTAGTGAAGGCTCACTTTCTGATGGTGCTGATGGAGTTTTCTATACATATAAGAGAAAAATTAAGGCATAAATTAAGAAAAAGTAAAACAAGTTCAAATATTACCTTTGGTTTGCCTTTTCCCCTGCCTGAACCTGTTGGTTTTGCCCTTACTGATGCAGTAAGTGATGGTGCACTTTGTCTTGTTGATGATTCAACACCTTTTCTTTGAGGACACCCTCTCTTGTTATGGCCTTTGACATGGCATATATTGCATGTCATTGAAAGTCCAGTCCTAGGAAGCTTCCCAGATTTCCTAGTTTCTCCAACTTCTTTCCTTCTAGCCTTAGGTGGCCTACCAGGCATGTTTGTGATTTCTGGTGGCTCAATAGTGGGGTTTGTAGAAACTGGCCACATCTCCATGTTTGTGAGTGGTTCAATAACATTGGCATAAGTCCTCAAGTAACTCTCCTTACTGTAGCAGCTGTCTATATAGTCATAAAGAGAAAACTTCTTAAAGTATAATGCAGCCACAACATGTGCATATGGTATGCCCCTTAACTGCCACACCCTACAACTACATGTTCTCCTAGCAATATCCACTTTGTGTTGACAAAGCCCTTCTTTCACTTCAACTCCAGCAGCTCCATTAAACTCAATGGTACAGTCCATAGAGCTACTAATGTTCTCCTCTAAAACCTTTAGAGTCATTGGAGAGAAATTACACTTCCAAGTACTTGGGAACTCCCTTAAATTGCTTATTCTTGTCATCATCTTCACTCTTATTTCTTCAAGCATAGTAATGATGGTCTTGTATCTAGCAACAAAGATCCATGCATTAAAACACTCAGACATGATGTTGTCTATAGAGTCACACTAATTTACTTCAGTATTGAAGAAAACTTTGCACCAAAAATTAATGTTTTAGTACATTAAGTTATCCATCATTTTTTCAGGACCTAACAATTTCATCTTTTCTATATTGTTCCTTAATTGAGACTCAAATGTACTCATAGATATCTTCCAAAATTGTTGTCTTCTTTGAAGACCCCTCCAATCCTTATCCCAGTTAGCTAATATGTGTCTCGCACACATTCTATGTTCACACTTAGGTAATACATTTGTAATTGCTACAGACATTCCCTACAATAGATGATTATTAGGTCACAATTACATATATAAATTGAAAATTACAAAATAACTTCACATACTTTTTGCATATCTGTAATCAAGGTGAGACCTTCACCATCTCCAAGTCCCAGATTATCTCTTATGTACTTGACAAACATGGTCCATGTGTGTTTGTTCTCCTTTTCAACTACTGCCCAAGCAAGTGGCAACATTTGATTGTTACCATCCCTGGCCACAACAACTAACAGTTGGCCTTTACAAACATCTTTAAGGAAACAATCATCTAAGCATATGCACTTCCTATAATGTATCCATGCCTTCCTTAGAGCATCAAAACAGATGTAAAAACTTTGAAATATTGATTTGCCTTCTGCATCAGGTTCACCAACTTTTACAACACAACTGGTCCCTGGATTGGTCCTTAACAATTCATCCTTGTAGCTAAGTATTCTTCCAAATTCCACAACATGATCACCCATTATATATTTCAACACTTTAGCTCTTGCTCTTCTCACAGTAGTCTTGCCAACATGAAGTTTAAACTTTTTCCTAATCATCTCCTGCAACTTGAAGACTCTTATATTTGGTTGCTCAGTTATTCTTTCTCTGAAAGCTTCAGATAAAAACTTTGCATTGCACAAGTAATTTCTAGTTGTCTTGTTGCAAGTATGCTTTGGATTGTAAGTTTTTATCATGAAATTATTTGTTGTCTTTTCAAGAAATCCATACAAAAGCCATGGACAACCATCTTTGCATCTAACTCTAACTTTCTTTGGCTCATTCACCCACTTCTCCACTTGAACCCTCTTTCTAACTGCATATTTAGTTACTGCTTGTCTAAATTCTTTCACATCTTTAAACACCATGCCCAACTGCCACACAACTTTCTTTGCAGTAGGATCATGAATGATTTTTTGAGTTTTTGAACTCCTCTTTCTTGACAACTTTACCCTTCTTGATTTACCAGATTCATGTTCATCATCGTTACAACACTTATCTTCATCTAACTCAAAACTATCCTCATTAGAACTTGCAAAGTAAGGCTCAATACCTCCTAGCCTTCCTTCATGACTTACTTTACCTGTTCCAGTTTCATCAAAACCTAGATCTGGACCAGCTTCACCTATTGGTACCTCTTCATTATCAGCTGCTACTATTTCCCTTCTTTTATTCCTTTGAAAACTTCTATTTTCAGCCCTCAACTGCCTAACCTTCTTATGCACATCACTACCATACTCTTCCTCATCATCATCTCCAATTAATTCAGCTTCAGACTCAACATTATCCTCAATTGAATAATCAGAACCCTCTACTTCTTCTTCTGAGAAATCAGGTCCAGCAGGACCAACATCTATATCATCATCAATAGCACCATCTGCAGTAGCAGTATTGAAAGGAGGCGTGGTAGTGAAATGAGGTGTGGTAGTGAAATGAGGTGAGGTTGAAAAAGTAGCAACAAGGTCCTCACTGTTTAAATGGTCTTCACCTACCCCAAAGTTAAAGTTTTCACTCTCACTAGGCCTTGTATTAAAAGCTGAACCAGATTCTCCCATATCCACATGACTACCATTTTCTATTAACATGGGCCCCACAATTGCCTCATCAACCAAATGCCTAACAAATACCTCAACTTCATCCCCATCTTCCAAGGGACACATCATGTCTAAAATATCCTTATCATTATCAACATCTACCAAAATGCCACTGTTAGGTGCTTTAATACTAAAGGTGCAGGTTGTACTATATCCCAATTCTCTAATATAGTCTTTCAACTCAAAATATGACATTTTATCTACATCAACATCCAAAAATTCTGTAACTTTTCCACCATTATATATTGGTTCCCCACTACTTAAATCTAACACCCCACCATGGTACCACCTTAGAGTAATCAAAGTAAACCCATTCATCTCTTACCTGAAGGCAATACAAAAAATAGAATAGTAATTATAGACATACTCTAACCTGAGGGCAATCCAAAAAATAGAATAGTACTTAAAAACGAACAGAATACAACACAGTAGCAAACGAACAGAATACAACACAGTACAACTTCTCTATGAACATAAATACAACACAGTAGCAGACTAGAAGCTTCTCTATGAACATAATAATAAGAAGAACATAAATACAACACTCTGTGAACATAATACTAAGATGAACAGAATACAAAATTACGCGACTTAGATGAGAAAGGGAAAAACCTAATTTCATGAAAAATGTGGTATAATGTGGTGTAAATTAACACCTAACACTATAATCGTAAGCTACACATAAGATTTCACACAATGTTGCTCTTAATTTCACGAATCAACAGAAACCCTAAGGGATAAATCACAAACTCGAAATAAGGGATAAAGAACTAATCTTTTGCTAAATCAGTTGATAAACTACGAAATGAAGTTGACAATACACAGCAAAATCATTCGATGATAGCAAAATCGTTTGATGATCACCAAAAATGCATTGCAAATGGAGAAGGATTGAAAATGAGAAAGGAGGATTTTTTTTGTTCTTTTACGTTTCAGGAGGGAAATGGGGGGAAAAACAAGAAATGGGAGTTGAAGAAGCGGGGGACCCAGCGCGTGGAATCACGCAGGACTAGTTATTTGGTTTATGTGTTGAGGTCAGCACTTAGGTGTGTACAAAATAGAGAAATATAAAGTTCATATGGGTAATAGGACACCCGTGAAGTTGGAGTGTGTAGTTGAGATTTCGAGTATAGATTGGGGGGGTTTTATATCATTTTCTCACTAATATATGATATTGCAAAAAATCATCTTTGACTTTTTCACAAGCACATGATTTAAATTACTGCACAAACAGTCAAACAACTCCAAATCAATTTATCATGAGATTAAGTGAAGAATAAAATTAAGTATATATCATATATATAAATTTCAATTCAACCAATCATATCACAATTCACGAAAATATAACTCAAATAACACTATAAATAATAAGTCTAAAATAAAAGTTTTTGTAAAACGATTGAAAGTATGACTCAAATGACTTGTTTATAAAGCCTTTAATAATTAAAGATAGGTGCCGAAATAAGACTCGTGTCTACCTGAATACTCTACTAGCAATGTCAAATAGACTCTAAATAAACTGGATAAACTGAGCCTTCCGAACACAAGGAGGTCTCACCAATGTGGATGGACAAAGATCCTTATGAAACGTCTACTATCAATCTTGGATACTTGAATTTGCATCATATAAAGATATAGCGTCAAATGACATTAATACATGACATGTACAACATGTAAAATAGCTAAAAGAAATAACTTGCTAAACTGAAAGTGTAAATCTGAAGATAGACTGTAAAATAGGAGCATGCATGTGTACTTTAATAATCATGCTTTACAACTGAATATGTATGCAATGATAGCAAATGCTGAAAATAATATATTTTAAATTTTCTTGGGAGTTTCTCTAATAAACAACCATCATTTGAGCCTCGTGATGATACACCATTTTGCTCACATTATCAGATTCATCCTATACTTTGTTAGGGTAAATGACAAACTTAACTAATGAATTCAAATCTCTAATCCCTTACCAGGGGATTACTGAGAAGTTTCCTGAATCAACGACATGATCATATCCTATGTTGGTAGCGCCGTTTTGGGGTTTGAATAATCTTAACTCGATGCTACTCCTAATAACATTCGGGGTCGTTTGGTAGAGTGTATTAGGAATATAATGCATGCATTAGATGTGTGTATTAGCAATACTTTGTTTGGTACACTTTTTCATGTCATGTATAACTAATGCACACTCTATTGTGTATTAAGTTGTGTATTACTAATACCAAGGAATTCTAGGTATTAGTAATACATAGCATTTTAACACTTGCATTAGATTAAATAATTACAAAGCTACCCTTAAAGTCTTTTCATTTTCTTTGTTGTCATAAGTTTTTATTTTTATGTTGATTTGTTTTTTAGTGTCTTTTAATTTATTGGTGTCTTAATAGGCTTTATGGCCTCTTAAATATCTTTTTAAAAAATAATTTTAATATAATTTAATCAAAAAATTTACTATTGTGACGGTAAATTTTAAGCAGCCCCCACTGCCTCACCCCAACTTATTAACTAAAAAAAATAAAACTTATTCTTTTTTCACATCCGTTATGCTTTTCTTAATTAGTAGTACATAAATTCATCCTTAAAATATGATAAAAAAAAATGAAGGTAGAATTTTTTTGTTGTAAAAGAATATGATCTTAGTTGATTTATCTTAATAGCCAAGTAATAATTAGATGTGAACAAGTAAATTACTATCTTTTTCTTGAGTTGATTGCATTACTTTCCTGTATTTTATTAGTATTTGATGACAACCTAAATGCTTTGTTTTCAATGTAGACAAAAAAAATTCTTTGCCAATTTTTTACAAAAATATTTTGATTCAATAGTATAACTATTTAATATTTATAAAAAAAAAAAGAATGAAGAGTTAATGATGTTTTAGCAAAGAAATATTTTTTTGATGTTTTAGCAAATAACTTTGTTGCAAAGGAAGTGTACAAATAAATAAAGTGTAAAGGGTATTTTTGTAAACATATATATTTTAATAGAAATTATGCAAGATTTGTTATTTTTAATACATCAAACCAAACAATGTATAAGAAATAATGTTTGCATAACTAATGCAGGCATTACTAATCCAAGCACTACTAATGCAAGCATTATTAATGCATCCTATTTTGCATTATTCTTATACAATCTACCAAACGACCCCTGCGTGTGCTCAATGACTAAAAATAATGTCCCACTTTAGGATATTTTTTTTCTTTTTGAAAATTTGATACTTTGTTCCTCACTTTTATATCCTTACATACTTAAAAAAAACAAAAGTTCTTCAAAGAAACTTGAAACCCTAGGTTTTACTCTTCTTGAGTCTTGCGCTGAGTTTGTAACGACCTATTCCATCGTAATTCAAAAGGTACCTCATATGGAACCCCAATTTTTTTAAAAATACTCCGCTAATTTAAATTGGGAAGACACGATAAAAATTCATAATTTAAATTTGATTTAGGCTGACATCATCCCACCATAACAGTTGTCTAGTCGATTTAGCGGGGCTAACGAGATTAGAACCTAGAAAAAATGGATTTTATAATTTGACTCCTCCTCTTTAGTAGTAAAAAATATGATGATTACTCCAAAAATCTTCCTAGGAATAATGGAGAGGAAGAATTCCTATGTGAATGGGGTCAAAATCCATGGATTCTAGACCTATTTCCGTTAGAATTCGCTCTACGGAGCCAAAAGTTCACGTTCAGATCTTCAGGAGTTCAGGTAGGCTAGGCTTAACTGAATAGTTGAATCTATCTCTAAATGCATAATTTGTTGTAGATTTACGGGAGATTTCATCCATCGATCTTAGGGTATAGAGCTTGGATGATTATATGTGTTGATTATTATGGTTTAGAGTTGTAAGATAGTTGTATAGTAATGTTGGTCTCATGGCTATTTCTAGGTTTTATTATATGGGTGGTAATCTGTGGGTAATGAGTTATGAGCTGAAAATTCGTTTGGAAGGGTCGCCTAGGGTAAGTGATGGTTAAACTATTTTCCAAATTACATAATGTGTGCATGTTAATTGTTCCATTTGTAATGCTCGTACAAACGTGATTAGGGAGTTAAAAGGGATGCAAGTTAAATGATACTACCTCTGTCCCAATTTATGTGACTTATTTTCCTTTTTAGTCAGTCCCAAACAGAATGACACATTTCTATATTAAGTAACAATTTAACTATAAAATGTCTATTTTACCCTTAATGAAATGATTTACAGCCACACAAATTTCTATCATTCATTTTGGACCACAAGTTTTAAAAGTCTTCATTTCTTTCTTAAACTTCGTGCCGAGTCAAAGTACCTCACATAAAATAGGACGGAGGGAGCACGTTGTTGTCAATCACATGCAATTAACTTACCTTATTTGTTTGTGGCCTTATAAGGGTGTTTGTATTCATTGTGATTGTGATTGTGTGATGTTGTGATTCTCGATTGTCTCGGGTACCATGCCTGGTATCGTGACACATATTATTAGTTTTCTCGAGTACTACGTCTGATACATAATATCTATTGGTTGGCTTGAGTACCATGCTTGATATATATTATCGATTTTCTTAAGTACTATGCTTGATACAAATTCTATAATGACTGGCTTGGATACTACACCTGGTACATGCTTTATTGTTCTATGTGTGGGTTTTGTGAGTGAACCAAGTTTATTCTTTATTCGGTATGCATCACATATTGGTCAATGAGTGGTCGTATTAGGGTGTTAAATGTAGGATGATTCTTGTGTAGACTGAAAATTGCATGTTAAACACCGTATATGACATTTTTGGAATCCTTAAAAGGTCTAAGTTACTTGAGTGTTGTGTTGGATTATATGTTGGTTTAAGTCAACATGGATAGGATAGATTTTCATGGGCGGACCATTAAATTGACTAAGGGCTAATAGCCAGGGTGTTTGTCACGATCAAAGTACACTCTAGGACTAACATGGCGAATAGGACCCCGAGAGACCCTAAAAATGTCACTTGACATAAGCATGATGTAATGAAAGACAACATTCATTCAAAACCAAACATAATTGAATGAAGTCTCAAAGCAAAGTCCCAATCATAGAAAAACATTAATAATACAAGACTGAACATAAATGCGAAAATCTAAACGGTATGACAAAGCCTTCTACTATCGAAGATATGGTTAGGACACAACCCCTAAACCACATACAAAGTATAAAACTGAAAATGATAACAAAGCATAAAATGACCAAGTGTGATTTCGCCCTTGAACCATGAGGACTCATCACTATCAATCAATAGCTGAACAATCCCGATCTAACCACATCTAGGAGAAGGAATGTCAGATCCTATATTATGAAATAATATAGGCACAATATGCATCAGTACTTTAAATGTACTAAATATGGAAAAATGCATAAACATAAACGTGATAGTATGAATAGTTCAATATATGATAACGCATGACCAAATAAAGTGTATAAAAGCTTAGTAAGACAAATCGTGAATCATGGGATAAAGTAAAGGCATATTTCAAAGTCCATAAAAAAAGTTTAAATCGTAACATTGAGGAATTCATAAAACCTTTTTGAAGAAAACATAATTCATCTCTGGAATATTTTACCGTTTAACCGACATAGACCATGCGAGTTATAACATGAAATTTGATGTCTTCCCCACACCGACAAGAGGTCATTCTACTTGTCAAGGTAAGGACATATCATGTTGCCTTGGTGGATCCACTAGCTAAGTATTTCAAAGACCAATCCTACGGAGGCACATAGTTTGGGACAATGAGATTGCTACTAAAGACTAAACCTCTATCAACAGTAAATCCTCCATCTCAAATTCCTCTTGGTGCTAAGTATAATCTCAATCGAAATACGCATAATTATCATCATATCATAATACTTGGAAAAGTAGAAATCTAATCCTACCAATCCAATCATAAGTTCATATCATAGAATTGCTCCTTTAAGAATCATGATTCATAAGACACTTACTTATCTAAATATCCAAATCATGATCATCTTTATAGTGAGAAAACCTTTCATAAATCATTTGATACTTCAAATAAAAGTACCATTTATTCATAAATCTTTAATTTCATGATACATGCCTAATTTCATAATCATAATTCATATTCATAAAATAGACATAAGCATGTGTTCATATGAAATCAACTAGAAAACATGTAATTGAATCAAATTATGCATAATAAGACCAAATAAAGGCAATTGATTCATAAGAAATTGAACATATGAAGAATAGCATGAAATCCTAAAAGAATTAGGTTGAAATCATAATGAAGATTGAGATTCTTTTGGAACTCAAAAGATGAAAGGGATCCATTAGTGAAGTTCCCACATACCTTGGATAATTAAATCCCTAGCAATTGAGAAAGAAATCTTGAAGCTTGATGAAATCCCAGTTTTTCACTTTGGGAGCTTGAGAGAGAATGGAAGAAGAAGACCCTTGAGAGAATTTGTGAGTTTCAGTGAATGTGACAGAATTAGTAGGTTAGGGAGAGTAAAATCAGTTACAGTACCTTAGAATGTTCTAAAAATGATGTAGTTTAGGTTTTAAAAGGATAGGAAATAACCCAATTAACCTTCAATAAGAATTGTTGGAAGACCCTACGGATTGGACCTATGGATCGTAGAAATTCCTACGATCCGCCCTGGCCAGCCGTAGAGTCAAGTATCGGAATCTAGAATCTTGAATAATTTCCACAGACCTTTTCTACGAATTATCACACTTTGTATAGTCCATAGAACCAAAAATCCTCTAAGTTCATGTTGAGAGTTCTAAGACTCATTTTCTTGAATCGTAGATTGTCATCTAGGACTTGAAATTTTCAAAAATCTCAATTCAGTTCCTATGAGTGCCTTCTTACGACCCATATAACTTTGTACGATCCGTAGGTCGACTTATAGGAACTTATACCAACATATTTCTGCAACTTTTCCTTTCCAAACCTGACTTCCAATTTTTGAGGTGTTACAGTGTTGGCAGGGGTTCATAGGAGAGGGGAAAAACCAATTAACAGAGTTAGCTGTAGATTTGAATTTAAGAAATGGGCTTAGTATGGAAGTCCTGGTGTCGAAAAGTCTTCGTGTAAAAGAGGGGTTAGGTTATTATCGGATAAGAGGTGTGATGACTTCCAGTGGTAGAGTTGGCAGAGGAAGTAGGTAGGAATGATTGAGATAGAGTGTATGAATTCGGAGGTATTCTTCGGCAACGGTGCCAAAATATGACACCCAAATTACATCTCCTAAAAGAAGTTCAAAGTAGTCGTTGTTCAAATATAGAACCTAACCAAGGTTAGATTCAATCCCATGAAAATATGATTTGGAATTAGTTCAATTATTATTATTTGGGCTCTTAGTTGTCTATTTACGAAAAGGGGGTTTGTGTAACAAACAAAATTCTATAATATTCACAACTAGCACGTAGCACATTATCAATTTCATGATTTTTGAATCTTTGTAATTCCCACGAAGTCATAACTTAGTAGGACCAGATATTAGTAACATTTTCTAGTGTGTCCCTAGCAAGATTAGTTAGTTTAATTCACTTAAGTGGTTTGTACCTTAATTAGGTAAATATAACCATGCAAGTTGGTCCATATACGAATGTTTACTTTTGTAACCTTTACTCTTGATCCCAAATTAGCTATTCTCGGACAAGGCTAAGTTATTAGATGAGGATTGATAGCCTCAAGTCTTCGTTATATGATTTTTTTCACCCATTCGTTACCTCCTTTATCCGTCAAGTAAGAATAATGTGAGTTCTAATGTATGCATCCGTTAAAAAGTAATCAAAGCGAAGGGGAAAACAATACATGTATGTACACCTTTCAATGATTACTAATATTAGGTCTACTTCGTTAATTCTTCATGGTTCCCACAACCCTAGTTAAGGGTTTAGATACTCATGCTTGTATGACAACAATTAATGATGAATAAATTATGCATAACCATACACTTACAAGATGAATAGTAGAAATTCAGAATCTTGAATTGAAATTCAAAGTCAAAAATAAAAGATCCAATTGTAATTTTTGCTCCAAAATTCAACAATAAAAGTAAAGAAGTTGTTTTCTTCTATTTTCAGAACTAAAACGAATATAACATGTAAAAGAGAACCTCAGAAAGTATCTACAGACATTAAAAATTTATCCAAATCAAACTAGGAAAACTGAGTTAAATAACTTTTACGGATCCATTTATGGGTCGTAGTCTCTTCTACGACTCATGGAACCCTTCTCATAGATGGCAGTCAAGGCATAGTCTCAAGAATTTTTCCACTGATAAAAACTACGGTCTCTGGAAACTTTAATGCCTCGTGCTTCACCTTCATAGAAATCAGGTTTTTAGTGCACTTTCATTATCTCGACTACGGTCAACTTTTACAACTTGTAGATACTTTTACGCTTTGTACTGCTCACTCGTGTAATTCAGGGTATTTTTCTACGATCCAGGTCTATGACGACTCATGGAAGCCTTTACAAGTCGTATTGTACACTCATAAACTTTAGTTTTTACCAATCCATGAACTATCTATGAAGACCTCTACGACTCATGGTTCAAAACATAGCTCGTAGCTAGACTACTCTCGTAATTCCTAAATATATCAGAAAATTTCTCACTTAGTTCCCAAATCATGTTTTCCTGGAAAACAACTACAAAACACATCAAAATTACTACAATGTGCTAGAGAACTTACACAAATCTTAAGTTTTAAGCATCAAAAGTGTCGTAAATCCATGACACGTCACATATGCTTAAAAACTCGTTCTTATGGAGTTTGGTCCTCTAATAACATATTTAATGGCTAGAATCATAATTCTATGCTACAATGCAGAATTTAAGAATTTAGAATCAAAAATCATGCATAAATAAAATCCCATCATGCTGTCCCACCAAAATAATAATTCAAGGGTTCAAATACAATAATTTCCACAAATATCATACCCTTCGATTCGAGGAGGAAATCAAATTACAGATTAACAAGATAGAAGGAAAGCATTTACCTCAAGAGAGAAAAAGCCCTAAACCTTGGAAAAGTTGTCAAATTGATCGAATATTCTAAATTCTGACCAAGACTAGGCAAAAGAATGACTTAAACAACGTTAATTATTTTTGCGACCTTTGCTCACTATGGTAAATCTCTACAGGATACACTACTTTCGGTATAGGGAAGGACTAACAGAATTTCACAACTCAACTTCCATTTTTAGATTTTCACCGACCCTTAACTTGTGGAAACCTATATGAGGGTACTATAGTCCTAAACATCATAACAATAGAACATATCGTCAAACAACTTCGATTTGTGTGAAAAAAAATCGATGGAAGAAGAATACCGAGAGAGGAGAGAGAGTATTTTGAAAGAAAAAAATGTGAGAAACTGTTTAATTTGGAAATTAAGACACAACTTTGTTTGAATTTATAATTAAATCACCCCCCCCCCCCCCAATATTGTAATTTATTTGATTAATTTGCTTGGATTTTGAATTTGAGTTTATTTTTCAGCAAGACAGATAATTTAAAATATATACAACATACTTACAATAAATATAACCATGTTTTTATTCACATAAAAATAGTCAAAAGTTATAGAAAGTATACACTGACTATACATTATGATACAATAAAAAACTGAATATAACTTACATATATATGAGTTATACACTAACTATATATTAGAATACACTCAAAAAATTGAATATAACTTGATCGTACATGAAGTATACACTGACTGTACTTGAAATATACACTGACTTTCGATTCTAGCAAACTCAAAATCTCCTGTAAATAATCCCAAATTTTAGATATGAAATCCTCTTGATGTTTTGAGGCTTTTGATATATAATTTACTCAAAACAATCGCATTTGCAGTACGTTAAATTTTAAAGGAGTAGAAGAAGGATTACAACAAAGAAAAATGAAGCAAAAGAAGAAAAAGATAAAGGTCGAAGAAGAAGTTGAACATTTTGGTAATTAAGATTACCGAACGGTCTTTTGGCGTAATTATTTCGTTTAGAGACTAGTTTCAAATATATATAATAAAGTAATTAGTTTTCAATATATCCATGTTTAAAGTTATAGAAAATATACATTGATTATACATGCAACGCCTCAAAAATTGGTAAGTTGAAGTGGAAAGGAAAAGTTGTATTTTTGGCTACTAATTTAGTTTCTACGAGCCCACCAACGGACCATACACGATCATATGGTCCGTAGAAAGGAATTCGTAGAAAGGTCCTGAAAATTTGGAAATTTACAACTCCTAGAACACTTCCTATGAACCACCAGGACAGTCCGTAGAAGGTTCTATGACCCGTAGAAAGTGGTCGTAGGAGTGGATTCTAGACTTAGTGAAAATTTAATTTACCTTGGGTTTTACGCATATTGTCTACCGCCCATAGAAATTTCTACAGACCATAGGAACTGTTCCTGATTAAATTTTTGACCCCAGTACCTTGTCTTACGGACGATCAAGACAGCTCGCAAAAGTTTGTATGGACCATAGTAAGTCCGTAGGTCACTTCCGACAATTTTTAAGTTAGATTCATTTGGTTTTTTTCCTACCCTTTTTAACTCTTTTAACTATATCATCTTGACCCTATAACCAAACCCCTATAACTGATTTTACTCTTAGAAATCTACCCATTCCCTCCCATTCACTCAAAACTCTCAAAAGCTCTCAAGGTTTTCTCTCCAAATTCTCTCCAATGCTTCCAAAGTATTTTTAGGGTTCTTCAAGCTTCAAGGTCTCTTTCTCAATTTCTAGGGTTGTGATTTATTAAGGTACATGAGAAGTTTATCAATGGATTCTCTTTCATGCATTGAGTCCCAAAGATTTCTCCAAATCTCTTTATGATTTTAATCTAAATTCTAGGATTTTGCATGTTTCTTAATGGGTTCAATTGTTTATGGCTAAATTCAATCTATATGATCTTATTATGCATGAATTGAGTTGTATTGCATGTTTTTGATGAATTTCCTATGAACTCAAGCCATATGCTTATATTGTGATTGTGGATTATGCTCTCACATTATGCATGGAATATTGAATTGAAGAATTTATGAATCTAATATGCTTAAAAGATGTTCTTAATGAACTCATGCTTTGTATGTATGATTGAGTATGAAATAAATATTTGATTTCAGGTATGCATTATGAATTGAAAAGATTAAGACTTAAAATAATACTTTCGAATAAAGTGTCAGCATGCTTTTAATGAACTAGGTTGCATTCGATTGAAGTATTATTAATATGAAATATGATCATGATTTAGATGCTTAAATAAGTGTCTTTATGAAAAAATTATGAAGTCATGATATTTTAAGGATCTATTCTTAAAAATAATGCACTAATTATGTTGGGAATTGTACTTAGCACCGATCGAACTAGCGGCGATTATCCATGTCCCATAAACTACGTGCCACCATAGGTATAGACTGAGTGTTCATGAACTTAAGGATAATAGAGGTGAGTACCCAGTCTCGAATGTTTTTGATCTTGAGAGGGACTAGAGGCGAGTACCCAAGTCTTGGAGTTATGAAAGAATTATGTGTCCTGGCATGATATATTGGGCTATCTTCGATGGGGTAGTACATTAAACTCCATGATTTTCTCTCATAGTTACATGTCACTTAATAGTTTTTCTCACACACTAAAGAAATATGGTTTAAACTTACGACATGATCCCTATAGTTTTGCATTTACCTCATTCTCATGATTTATGACTCTAGCTTATAAAGATTTGATATTGTATTACTTGGTCATGCATAATTACGTTTTCAAACTTATCATGATTTATGCTTACGATTTTATGAATATTCTCCATATTTCGTACATTTAAGGTATTGATGCATATTGTGCCTATATTGTTTTAAAATATAGGGTTTGACGCTCTTTCATCCGGTCATGACTAGATTGGATCTATCAGTGATGCTTTCTAGTGGTGAGTCCTCATGGTTCAAGGGCTGGATCACACTTTACTAGTTGTTATATTCATGTCATTTTCACTCTCAGACTTATTCGTGACTTAGGAGTTTGTCCTAACCACATCTATATAGTAAAGACTTATGTCAAACTTAGTATATCTTCCACATTTCAAGCTTTGTATGAAGGTTCTCTTATGTTGAGATACTATGATTTAGACTTCTTTCGATTTATGATTGATTTCATATTGTACTTCTTATTTTAGTGTCATGCTAATGTCAAGTGGTTTGTTTATAGCCTCTCGGGGTCCTATTCGCCATGTCACTTCTAGGGTGTACTTTGGGTTGTGACAGAACATTATAGGTTGCCAAAAGTCATAGAAAGTATACATTGACTAGAAAATATAGCTCGTCTATACATGAGTGATACACTAACTATACATTGTGATACACTTAAAAAATTAAATATAGCTTCAATATATATGATGTATACACCAACTATATACGAAGTATTCACTGACTATTTAATCTTGATTAACTCAAAATCACCTCTACACAATTCTAAATTTTAGATATGAAATTCTTTCGATGTCTCGATTCTTTTGATATATAATTCACTCGAAATGTTCATATTTGCAATACGCCAAATTTTTAAATCAAACTAGCTTTGAAGCTTTAATAATCGATTGATCATGAAAAAAGACGGAAGGAAGATTAGAGATTGTAGCGTTAGAATCGATTATCTTTTTTTAGAAGCTTTCGCCTTTTCACTTTGTTTTTAGCAACCATGAGAGCTTGAAGGTAGAATTTCTGCGAGAGAAAAGAGAAGGTTCAGGGTAGCAAGGTTTTAGGCCAATTGCAATAATTTTTAAAACTTTGGCCAATTTTCTTTGGGAAAATTTTCAAAATGTCAATATTTTGACATTTAATAGATCACTTAGCCACTTTTTTAATATTTATTAACAATGTTAATATTTTAGTTTGTTATGTATATCGATTTATGTATTTTTTTTATTTGTTTGATTTGCAAAGATACAATTATTTAAAAACAGAAAGGAGAAAATCAAGGGAGAGAATATTTTTAAAAAGAAACATATCACAAAAAATTCCCATCAGTTACAATTTCAAAAGTAGACAGCAGGGCACCCATCCTCCTTGTTCATAAACTTTTAAAAATCGATTTTTAACATTTCATTGTAATACTCAATCTCCGTTGAAGTGAATTCAATTCAAATGCGGTTTTTTCTGATTGGGTAGAAAAATTTGAAACTAACAATTAAAATTTCATTTACAAACAACTTGGAGGAAGAATTCTCAATTGACACTTTGATATAAACGGTGTTCTGCAAAATTGGAACTTTTTTTTTTATTATGTTTTCATCGTAATTGTATACCAACAATTTTTGTATTTTATGTGCTCACTTTATCAGTCAAATTAAAATTAGTATTTTACTATCATTGTGAAAACTAAAAATTGTATCCTAGTGATCAAAATTGTATTACATTACTGCCAAATATATATCTTTTTTATTTGTATTACAATAATATTACTAATTGTATCACAATATAATTTAATCATATGAATATGATTTATGAAAGGATACAAGATTTTGGAAAAAAATAGCATACATAGTGGAAATAATATAATTTGTTGAGGAATGTTACAATATTCTAAAAAAAAAAATACAAATTGACTGTGAAAGAAATATGGATACAAAATTCTGGAAAAAATACATACATAGTGGAAATAATACAATTTATTTAGGAAAGATTTAATAATCTTAAAAAAAAACACAAATTGACTATGAAAGAAATAAGATACATCTATGCTTAAGAAATACAAATTCATTTGACATACCTATTGGAATGACTACAAACTAAAAAAGAAATACAATGTTCTTAATAAAAATACAAATGCTAAGTAAAATAAAAACGATTGACAAACAAAAATTAATATGAATACAATTCTGGTATGAATACAATTTTTGCAACATTCTTCTCTAACTCTCTATTTCTTCTTCTTCGTTTACTATGTTCCCTTTTTTCTAATTTTTTGTTCACCAAACTCAAATCTGAATCTTTATCCACTTGTGCATTAGAACAATGGATGAATTTCTATTTAAACAATCTGTATAAAAGATTGACAATCTTTGAATGAATTCTGAGATTTTTTAAATCAATGGATAAATTTCGATCTAAACAAGGAAATATTTAAATTACATTTTTTTTATAACTTGAAGGGAAGCTAATTTTATCATTTTCTGAATTCTCTAAAACATGTTAATAAATAGTTACACATTTACAACATCAAACTCACCTTCATTATTTAGAAGCACTTGCTGAATTACTCCCAATCGAAATCAAAGAAGCCATCATCTTTCATTTATGAATAATATACATTCTCCAGATTCGTCCTCCAACAAAAAGTTCACTAGGAAAGTAATATAAAGAAGAGGAAGGTACATGACATGGTAACGGATGACCGTGGTAGTGTACAACCATAGTCCAAATGTGTGAGAGAGAAATGATAGAATGTGGATAAAAAAAAATTGAGAGAGAAAATTGGATAATGACATCTTTTTTTTTCTTTTCATCGGTAATAAGGTAAAAAAGTTTGCTCAATTTGAGAAAAAAAAGAAAAGAAGGTAAATAAATTATATTAGGATACATTATATTTGCAAAAATATTGACATAATGACATTTTTTAAAATTATTTTAAAGTGTAGATATTTTTAATAATTATGTTATAAGAGATTTTGAATACTTTGCTAATTTTCCCATTTTCTAATCCTAAAGCAAATGATTGAAGCATCACTTTGTCAAATTTGCCCTCACTAATTATTCAAGGAGGGAGAGAGGAAATATTGAAATGATGAATAACAATCCAGACAAAATTTTATCCTGAATTTAATTGGAGGTATTAGACAATTATAAAATTATTTATCTTATCATTTATACTTTAATGATAAAATAAATTATTTTATATACATATAGTAATAATTTATCACAAAATTAATAATTGAGAAATAACTTGTATTTCCAATCAAACGAGTAGGTATTAGAAAAATAATGGGATTTCATTGTCATCCGTGCAAAGAAAGAGTCAAGAAAACAGAAGGTGGGCTTCCGTATGTATACTAAGTAAAAAACCAACAGACAGAGTTCTGAAAATGGAGGCCACAGGGATCACAAGATTATGCCACCAGAACCTCCTTCCCACTACAAAACCCTCTCTCACTTGCAGATTTTTCTCTAATTCTGTTATTCATCACAACTCCTTCCACAATTATAAGACAAACTTCCCCAAGTTTTTGGTTTCTGCAACTATGGAAGCTTCCTTCAAGCCTCAGGAAGCTAGGGTTCCTGCAGCGCTCCCCTTGCCTACTCCTCCCGTCACCAAGGCAAATTTCTCACTTTTCCTTTTGCATTTCTATATATTTGATTATAATTCTTATCAAATTTCTAAATTCGGCCATTTCCTTTTGCATTTCTATATATTCGAATTGGTTAGCATTACGAAAATTATGTGAAGTTTGCTTATATGTATATATAGTCAAAAGGAGGAGAAATTTTAAGAACTCATAAAGCTTTAAAAATGTCTTCTTTTTCCTATTTATGGACTGCCCATATATCAAAAGACTAATGGTGTAATATGTAAACATACCTTTTCACATTGAGTATTACTCTCAGTTGCTTTTCTCATTTTCCTTTTAGAAGCTTCATTTGCTTGTTGCTCAATGCTTCACTTTCATGCGTTGACATGACATGGTGTGGAATCCGTACTGGATTTGGTCAACCGATTTTGGGTATTTTGACTAAAATCAACGGAGAAATTTGGAACACGTATAGTGATTTTTGTAATAAAAACAAAAGCTAAGGTGAAATTGAAGAAAATAGACTTCTTTGTATATAGAAATTTCTATGTCAGTCCTTTTCCTTATATCATATTTTGAGATTCACATCAATATTTTTTTCCTCATAATACCTTGTATGTTTTCTGCATAATGTCTCATGATTTAAACATGTAACTCTATTTTTAGATATTTGAATTAGTTTTAGCCAAATCCCCACACCCGTATTTCTATCTGGATCCGTACCCCAAATCATAAAATTTATATCATGAAGTCGACCTCTAGATTCGCACCCGTATTGGACACCCCCATCCGAGTCCGAGCAACTTAGGTTCCTGCAATAAGCTGTTTTTTCTGCGCTATAGGTTATATTAAGCTTAAAAAGATTGTTTAATTTCCTATAGATAGGAACTTTTGGTTTCATGTTTATCTTTCTGCAGTGTAGAGCTACTTTATGATGTCATAATTTTTTTTTGTGCATCAGTTCAAGATTGCTCTTTGCCAGTTATCTGTAACTACCGACAAGGAGAGAAACATTGCTCATGCTCAGCAGGCAATAGAAGATGCTGCAGACAAGGGTGCTCAGCTTATTCTTCTCCCTGTAAGTTCCTTATATTTTCTGAAAATGATGGCTGAACTATCTCAATGCAATCGTCTCTCTGGACTCCAGAAAGGTGGAGCAAATTTTGTTACAATAGGGTATATACATTTTATCTGTTTTTTTACCAAGACTCATCACTGTGACGTACATGGTTTATGAGAGACTTAGAGTTATTTGGTATCAGAATTCCACAAATAATGGGCCTATAATTTATGTCTGAACTAAATTATGGTTTTAAGTGTTTCAAAATATGAAAGCATCAGAAATAGAATCTGTCTCAATCATTAAACTTTTCCACATTAACTATTTCCTTGTTCCTTGTCCTTCTTACATTAGAAAATGGGCCTATAATTCATGTCTGAACTAAATTATTAATTTGCTTGCTGAATGTGTATAAATTCTTATTTGTCTACTGTGCTGTTGTTTGTTGGTTATTTTAGATGAACTTGGATGCATCCCTTTGTATTTGAGTCACTGAGAGAGTTCTATGATGTTTCTTTGACATTGTCTAACTCATGATGTGATGCCTGCATTCTGTCTTAATTTTGTTTACATTCACTAGCTTGCTTCCATTAGTATTTCTTTTTACTCTTCGCTTCTTGTTTTTAAGTGAGGCTTAAATTAACACAATCGCTTCCTGCTATGACAGGAAATATGGAATAGTCCATATTCCAATGATAGTTTTCCAGTATATGCAGAGGACATTGATGCTGGTGGAGATTCATCTCCTTCAACTAGGATGTTAGCTGAAGTTTCTCGGAGTCGAAAGATTACAATTATTGGTGGCTCTATACCTGAACGCAGCGGTGATAAATTATATAACAGTTGTTGCGTCTTTGGCACAGATGGAAAGCTTTTGGCCAAGCATAGGAAGGTCTGCATATTTCTTTCTCATTTGGAAAGAGTTATAAGAAAAACACTTAAAAAAATGATTATGACATGGGTTTGCAGTCCAATTATGTTCATTGTATCTACTATTTATCATAAATTTATTTAATTGCTTGTTTGGAATTCTTAAGCCTTAGTGCCTTAACTAATTCAATTTGAAAACAATGCTTTTGCAGATACATCTCTTTGACATTGACATTCCAGGAAAGATGACTTTCAAAGAATCAAGGACCCTAACAGCTGGAGAGAGACCTACTATTGTAGACACAGGTTTGACACGCTTTTTACTGATTTAAGATGTACTCTGTTCACCTATTAAGTAATATGCTATATAAAATTTGGGGCGACAAATCGGTTATGTCCTTGTTTGACTTGTTCAAATATAAAGTTTGAGGTATTCTGACGTAGGAGGAAAGTTGCAACCTTTTTTTCCAAGTCTGATGGTGAGTCTCAATCTAGTAACCAGCATATTGTGTACTTGATCAAAAAAATAAAAGTAATCAGCATATTGTGTACTTGATCAAAAAAATAAAAGTAACCAGCCTCTGCTGTTTTATCATATTTTACTGGTATCCGCCTTTTGAAGATATCTTGTTAGCTGCATCTATTCACTTGGAAAGATGCACAGCATATTGCCAACATTTTTCTTTTCTCCTGAAATTAGTTGATGAAATTGTGCTTAATATTTCTATAATCTTATACCAAAGTACTTGCAGCCATTCAGTAGAGCTACTGTAAGTAACTAGTGAATTCCATATGCAGAGGTTGGACGCATTGGTATTGGTATATGCTATGATATTCGCTTCCAAGAACTGGCGGCTATCTATGCTACAAGAGGTATACTTCTCTATGTGTACTATAAATATCTTACTTTCATATCTTCTCTATATGCATGGCAGTTACTCTCTCAGTTATGTAATGTTCATCCAGAAGACCTACCCTTTCTGCCTTCTCCTTTTCTTCTGAACTTTTGGAGACCTCCAAGTTGAATTCTTCACTTCTGAGACATTGGAAGATTGTAGGTTTTGTAATCGGATATGGAAGCTTTGGCAAGTTAAAGACAGTTGAAATACTATGCAGAATATGTGGCTTGTCATATTCTCTACCTCATAAATGGACTTTACCATGTGTACAATTTATTCGTGATGTAGACAATTGTATTCCTGTCTCATCTAGATTTTGCAAATGGAAGTAAATAGGCTATTTTATGTCTGATTTAACCTGCCGTTATGAGCTACTTTCTATTAACTACTGTTTTTTCCTGCATGTTAGGTGCTCATCTGCTTTGTTATCCTGGTGCCTTTAACATGACCACCGGTCCCCTGCATTGGGAATTGTTGCAACGGGCGAGGTAGTGATGAGTTTAGTACTACACAAGTGACTAAGTGTTGGTTTATTCTATCATGTAATAAAAGCTGATTCCTCATAACCTGTGCTAGTGTGTTACTAGGGGTGCTGAGTGCTCTGGTTACTTTATATCATTTGTTACAAAATACCATCGGGGGCTATCTTTGTGATCTTTTCTTTTGATGGTGAAGCCTTCTTAATCACAAGAGGAGTTGTCAAATATTGAGGTTCATCTTAGTTTCTGGGATTCTGTTTAGGAACCAACAACAACATACCCAGTGATTCTGTTTAGGAACCAAATATGTAAGTACCAGATGAAATTCTAGACAAATGAAATCCAAGCGGGATATTTATCATTTCACATTCTTTATTGTTTGTTTGTTTATATGTCTTAGAGCAGAGATATTGAATCAAATCACAGAGTCATACCTATAAACCACTTTTTCTTGATCCCCCCAATAGTGGAAATAACAAGGGTGTCTTGTAATTTAAGAGTGTACTTTGCACCTTTCAACAAATTGTTATTGATGGTTATTGCTGACCATGCGATCTACTTGATATCATGTTGACTTTTATCATGAAGAACATTTATGGCACATGCTATAGTGATTCTTGTACTAGGCTAAGTTGATACAGCTAAGTTGTGGAAGTTGATGGATATATATTGATTTGCAAGTTTATATGAGTTTATGTTAGGATT
>JAJOOR010011091.1:0-20573 GCA_036250505.1 Solanum acaule
TCTCGCTCGCCTCTCTCCTTCCTCTCCCAATCTCGCTTGCCTCTCTCCTCCCTCTCCCAATCTCGCTTGTCATATATACAAATGCATATGTATAATATACAATTATCTAACCTATATACATATACAATTCACCTCTCTCCCACTCTCTGCCCTCTCTCGCTCGCCTCTCTCCTCCCTCTCCAATCTCTCTTGCCATATATACAAATAAATATGTATAATATACAATTATCTAACCTATATACATATAAAATTCACCTTTCTCCCACTCTTTGACCCCTTCTCTCGCCTCTCTCCTCTCTCTCCCAGCCTCGCTCGCCTCTCTCCTCCCTATAACATGTAGCTACGAATTGTAATTATCAAACTATAGCTATGGAGAGTAATTGGGTTATTTTTGAGTGGTTATATGTGAAAGTTCCCCTCTTTTGAATGAGCTTGAAAATCATACCCTAACTCTCCCCCAATAACAGGTTGGATTGGACCGACCCCGTGGGCTAAGCCCATTTTGACAACTCTAGTAATATGTAAAGAAGAAATACTCATCTAAATTATATGGGATCCTATGATTCCCACAATTTTTTTTCCGTATTATTTATCATCTTCAATAATTACGTGATAAAAAAATAAGTTGAAAATACAACATGTATAAACATACATATTCAAGACCAAATAAAAAGGGATCTTAATATATCTTTTCATTAAAATTTTACAGAGAGGAGGAATGGTTCGATTCGGTCATTTATTTATCAAAAACATTTTTTTTTATCAAACACATCCTTGATGAGCTAGCTAACTTCTTAAAATATTTCCCTATGGAAGAATTATGATAATAGTGGTGACGCCATGAATATTGTTATTTCCTTTGTATTAAAATAAGTGTTATTTTAAAAAAATTATAAATATAATATGTTATTTACTAAATTTCTTCTATTTGATAGTTTTCTCTTGAAAATTAAATATTATTAAGAGGATGAAATATAAAAGTATAATCAGAAAAATATATTAATTCGTGTCATAAAATTTTAAAATAATATTTATTTTAATTAAAATAACATTTATTTTAAGACGGAAAGAGTAAATCAAATTGTGGCTGGTAATACGAAATTGTCAAAACAATGAGCTAAGATAAAATGACACACAATATATGTAGTGATAAAATCAAATATTCATTCAAGCCTAATTTGTCTGCTACTGGACTGGGTCGTTAGTCTAGGACTTATATATATACCATAGTATATAATAATGTAATTTCTTGGAACTACATAATTTGACTAAATAAGATGCAAAAAGCAGCCACCTCTCTTTCTCGACGTGGTCTGCTTCATGTTGACGGTATTTTTAGAATTTTAAATCTTTTTATCGACATATTTTTCATATATCAAAGGTTTTTTGGAATTTAAATATCTATTTTTAAATATATTTAACAAATGTTTTTTTGTTAATGGTTTGGTAACACGTCATTAAAAGATATTTTGTTAAATAAGTGAGATTTAATATGGGTAAAATATTACTAACTTTATTTAAATATTAGTCAAATATAAAATTCGTTTTTACTTAAACCAACTAAAATAAAAAAATATATCATATAATTAAATTAAAATAAAAAAAGTACATTAAATCACGTTTAATATAATTTATTGAATCCATACAAACACGAGGCTTCACATCTAGTTATTTGATAAGATCCCCAACATTTACGTTACATATATATAGTCAATAGTTTTATCTACTTGTTTAGCTAGCTACTTGTGTTCTAATTAGTGTCACATTTGTTCTTCTCTATTTGAATAGTCAATTTATTATTTTATTTTTTCCACCCAGTATTTAAAGTTCGTATTAGAGTCTTGATTAAATTTGACACGCACAATAGGATTCATTTGGGGTTGGCGCTCCCAATATAATTTTCTTCATATTTAGGGCTCAAACCCGAAACCTCTAATTAAAGGTGAAGTAATCTCATCACTCCACCATAATCTATGTTGATGAATAATCAATACTTGTTAATTCATGTTCGTTTATTTATACAAAATTTTAAGCCAGCAAGGCACTAATGTATTCTAATAAAAGCAGTACGAAATGTGGAAAAAATTCTAATATCATGAACATTTAATTTATAGACCTATGCCTACAAAATCAAAGAGAAAAATATGTCTTACTAATAAACTATGATTTAATCTTCCAAAGTAATGTTTATTTAATTTTGTATAATTGAAATTAAAAATTCACGAGGTATTTGTTCTTTTAGGATTAAAATCAGAATTTGTCAATAAATAGGAAATCAAAAATAAAATTATCTCAAAAAATATTTTAAGATATACATCACATTTTGTTTTCATTTTTCTTAACGGAATAATTACACTTAACATATATGTATAATTTAAAGTAGGAGTTTGATACATTAAGCTTTTGCTATGCGTGTAGTTAGGAGAAAGGGTTGAATCACAAGAGTCTATTATACATAGCCTTATCATGCTTTTCTCCAAAAGACCGATTCCAAAGCTCAAATTTATGATCTCCTGATTGTTAGGGTTTTGCCCTGATTTTCTTACCATAATTTAAGATTTATTTTTCCTTAAAGAAAAGACAAAACATTAACATAAATGTTTTTACTTTTCCTGAAAAGAAAATATAATATTCTTTAATATTTGGTTTATTCTTTCCTTTTAGGAAAAGGTTTTGGAGTAGTTAGTTCTTTTCTAGTAAGAAAAGGTTTTGGGACTCTACAAATATATATTTGTTTCTTCTAACACAAAACAATAACTTCCACAATGTAGACTTTTAAGAGTTTAGTTTATGGGGAGATTTTTACTCTCTACAATTTTAATGTCTTTTTATTAGTTTTTAATTATGTAGGCCAATTGGTCATATCATATAATAATATTTTAATTTTTTATAAGTTTTTTTTTGTTATCTGATTTATCAACTATATGATTTGCAAATTGTAAGCTTCCGCATGACTCCCAATTCACCTTCATAACCCAACAAGTGGTATCAGAGTACATGGTTCAAGATCCGGTGGTCCTATGGTTCAACGAGGTTGAAGACAGGCTCAAGATGGTTTCAAATCAATTTGTAATCAATTTGATGATAATGAAGATTTTTTGTCAAGCTACATGTGGAGAAGAAGTTTCAACCATATTTTCAACATTCTTGTTGCTGCAATTTTTAAGAATAAAAATAAAATATTTTTAACTCATATATTTTAAACTTTATTTTTAACCATGGCAAACAACAATGATGAAGATTTTGTGAAGAACGAGAATATCATGCAATGAAGAAGACAGATCAAGTTTTGTCAAGAAAATTCAGCCAAAAGGGGAGATTTGTTAGGGTTTTGCCCTGATTTTCTTACCATAATTTAAGATTTATTTTTCCTTAAAGAAAAGACAAAACATTAACATAAATGTTTTTACTTTTCCTGAAAGGAAAATATAATATTCTTTAATATTTGGTTTATTCTTTCCTTTTACGAAAAGGTTTTGAAGTAGCTAGTTCTTTTCTAGTAAGAAAATGTTTTGGGACTCTATAAATATAGGTTTGTTTCTTCTAACACAAAACAATAACTTTCACTATGTAGACTTTTAAGAGTTTAGTTTATGGGGAGATTTTTACTCTCTACAGTTTTAATGTCTTTTTATTAGTTTTTAATTATGTAGGCCAATTAGTCATATCATATAATAATATTTTGATTTTTAGTATAAGTTTTTTTTTGTTATCTGATTTATCAATTATATGATTTGCAAATTGTAAGCTTCCGCATGACTCTCCAATTCACCTTCATAACCCAACACTGATCACATGACAATAATTTTATCCGTTATTAATTGAGTCATCCATGATTTAATACGCAAGAAATTTTGTTTTAGCATGCCATTAATTACAGATTTTGCCAAAACTGTGATCACCCAAGATTTAAAACTCAAGAAATTATATCTCAAATTTCCATAAAAATTTCAAATTACATAAGTGGTCTTACGTTATGACACTTGTAAAATTATCAAGCATTGCCCAAAAAACGTGGTGAATAGACTCTTGATATTTTTCTATAATTATACTTTTGCCCCACTTATTTTCAAGATTGTACATCTACCTACCACACTTTCTCCCTCTTTCATTTAATTATATCAATAATAAATAATTATAAATAGGTGACAAAGTTAAAATTCATAAATTTCAAATTTCATTTGCTTCTTCTTTATGTATTTTTTTTTTCTCAAAATGAAATTGATTAAATTACTATGCTATTTAAAAATGGATAACTTAGATTATTACTCAAACAATATTCAATTGAGATGCAAAGTTTAAAAGTACCACTTCATATTGATTGTCTCATCCCAATCATAAAATACAACATCTCATTCCTAGAGAAATAAAAAAAAATTATAATTCTTTCCCCTATATTATTTCTTTTCAAAATAATAATATATACAACATCTCACAGAGACGGTAAGTTAAAAGAATTTTATTATAGAGAAATCAAAATAACAAAAGATAAGTGTAATGAAAAAATAAAAGTGGAGATTTATTTTTGGTACAATGAATGAGTACAAGTGGATAAAGGGCTGAGGAGATATTGTAAATTATTATTCCCTCCGTCTATTTTTAATTGTGATGATTTATTTTTTTAGAGTCAAACTACAAGAACGTTGATCAACATTTTATGATGTATTTTTTTCATTAGCTGTATAGTTTTTGAATATCTAACTTTTTTTGGTCTAAAATATCGAATTAATGTATTCTAATTTAATTTTAAAAATCAGTCAAACATACTTTCGAAATACACAACATGATAATTAAAAGTAGACGGAGAGAGTAGTCCCCTATGTTTTTCAACTTGTTTGTCTGATTGTGACCTGACACGAAATTTAATAAAGTAAAGAAATTTTTTAAATCTTATATGATTTTAAACTTTTAAGTTAAATATATGTAGAATGTACAAAATGTCTTTTAATTTTATGTTAAATTTTTAAAAAGTATATAAACAAATGACGTTCTCTTTTAAATGAAAATTTTTTTAGACTGAAATGGAGGTCTACCACTTTTAACACATCAAAATTTGTTTAATGCTAATATAGTCAAGTAGCTGATAGGTCACTATATGGAAGATGATCAAATAATTAAATATTGAATGACAGAGTTAAGTTGTTGGGATTTTGCTTAGTGATTGGCTAATGATGCCAAAATCCATCTAGATTAACACCAAAATTTTGGACTAACTATATGTACAAATTTGTAAACTCCTAGATTAGATGCCTCAAAAATTCTCTATAAGACTTTATAACATGAGATATAAATACTCAAACATGGAAAAGATTCTCTTTGAATTGTTTTATCGTTTTTGTTTGGTTTTTTATTTGGTGCCCGGAGTTCACATTAAGCCTCAACTAAATTCGAATTGCGAACTACATGGTCTATTTAGGGGTGACACTCCCAACAAAATTTTCTCCATACCAGGGCTTGAACCCGAGACATTTGATTAAGCGTAAATCAATCTCATTACTGCACCACAACCCATTTTGGTGAATTATTTTATCTAGTGAGGTTGAAAACTAGTTTGGTAGATTATTATTTTTTATATAAATAATAGAGAATGTGAATATGAATTTAAGTTTTTATTAGATGCTAAGTACTTTCGATTAATAGTTTGCAGGATTTCTAGAATAGGAATAGGCTTTTTCTTTAGAGTAAGACTCTTTGCTTGCTTCTTTCGGCCAGCTCAGCGGATGAGTGGCCATATTCGACACCTCTTTCTCTTACGGCTAGTGCGCTATTTGAGATAGTGGAAAGGGGGTGTAGCGATAGAAAGTTTTGAATCAATAATTCCTCCAAAGTCATTGCTAGTACGTTTAATACAATTACTGCTTTTCGAAATAATTCATAAAACTATTTCACATTTCCCCCATTTAATGATGTAGTAATAAAATATTTTTTGATTGAGTAGATTAAAATCATTTTTATTGAGTCGATTAATATTATGTTTATTGAGTCGAATGTACCTTTAAATTTGTGGAGTATATTATCTTGACAATTTATCATGTGTTAAATCAAATGCCTCGTAAAAAGACAAAATCAACACAAGTTGAGTTGTGTCAAGGGGGAATAACCACTTTTTTCCTTTTCTTTTTTTTTTAAAAAAGAAGGAATTGTGTAGTTGTTGGTGTAGAAGAAAAATATATATAGTGCATAAAAAATTGAGTAAAGAAAAAGAGTTTTATTTAATTGCATGAATGTAATTTTTTGGGGATTTTAAGTTCTATTGTTTTTTAAATTATAAAAATCCCTTAAATTTGATGGAATTTAGATACATCCCAAAACATTTCGATATATTATGTCTCAGTTGCGGATACATCTCTCAATGTCCTGATACATCGACATCACTCAACGTCCCGATATATTGCGTCTTGATTTCAGATACATCACTCAATGTCCCAATACATTGCGTCTTGGTTTTGGATACATCATTCAACGTCCCAATATGTATATTTTTCAAATGGTAGAAATTTTTAGAAAATATAATAATATAAGTGTATATTTAAATAATTTTTTATTTTTTTAATGAAGGCCTGGACTTAATTTTTCTTCAAAATTTATTGAGTTATACGACGTACAAAGTTTTATGTAATGAACTTGAATTTCTTTAGAAAAAGCTTCTTACTTGAAAATATTTTATTTTCCTCACTTTATTTTTCAAAATCATAGGAATAATGGACAAGATATTCGGATTAATTAAAGGATTATGATTGTCCTAAATACTGGAATAATTAAACCCGTAAGTTAGGTAGCACGTGTTTAGTAGTTATTTTTAAATTTTTTGCTAAATGATGATTGTGCAAATCACTTGGTTATTAATGCTTTTTGCAAAATCTATTAACTAATGTCAAAGATTTTATTTTTATTATTATTATCACGTGATGTGGTGGACCTTAAAAGTCACATCTAAAGGTTTAAAAAAAAATGATACTTAAAAAGTTTCAATTTAATAATGTCCTTGTCTCCTTGAGAGTGTACCTAACATAATAATTGTGAGGATCAAACCCTACAATTTCATTTATCATACTCATGTCCTTGCAATAAATTGTTCTCAATAACAAAGTACAAATAAGAAAAAAAATGGACCAATTTTTAATAATATCAACACTTCATAAATTTAGTACAATTTTTTTAAAAATAATTTAATTATGAAATAAATAAAACGTGAGAAGAAAAAAAAGGAAGTCTAAAAGGTAAAAAAGATAGTACACTCTCTTAAAAAGCATTAGTGAAATATTTATTTTACTAAATTAATTTTATTAATTATAATTTTAAATTCTAAATTTAAATATAAGGTTTGCTCATATATTAAATATTCTTGATTTTCAACTCTAAAACTGTGGTATGTGGGTGTTCAGATAATCAACTAATCAAATTACTAAAAAATTTCATTTGAATTTGATTACTACTTAATAAGGATTTATTTTTATGAATAAGTAAAAAAATATACTTAATAAGGTTTTATTTTTATGAATAAGTAAAAAAATATTTTTAATATATTGAACAAGTAAAAGAAAATTAAGGAGTATCAATTACTCTAAATCTGTAATACTAACTTGTTCCATATGCTTCCTAGCCAATCCAAACAGAGATGAATTCACGATTTAACTTATCTCAATTCGATCTCTAAATTTTTTAACATTGAACTTATTTAAAAAAATTATTTATCAATTTATGCCTATTGTTTCTATACATAAATTTATATTTTTGTAAAAAAAAAAATTGCATTCAAATAAAATCAACGCTCACATATGTCCAAAAATTCTAATATAGTCAAAAGAAGTGTAAAAGCTAAACCCCAAACATCATAATCAAGATTAAATTAATCGTATCTTTACAATAATGGAATATGTAAAAAAAATAAAATATACATATTGCTTTACTAAATTGTACTTTTTAATCTCAATTTATAGGATAATATCTTTTTTATTCAATTTAAAAAATAATAGCATATTTTTATAATTAATAATAATTTAATTTTAAAACATCCCTGTTATGAGATAATATATAGTTAAATAGTAATACATTCACACAGATATTAATGATTTAATTTTTTTTTCTTAAACTTTATATATAGTCAAATTACATTATATAATGCGGTGAAAGATGTGATAGAATTCCCCAAAACATTATACGTAATCATAACGTATTTACACATACAACAAAAAATATCATTGGATTAGTTCAAAGCAAACATTTTGTATACTATTTTTAGTATCTTAGTGTTACGTCCACGCGGTTTACCAAATGACAAGTTATTGTTGCTTCCTTGTTTTACGTTGGGTAGTAAACAAAACAATTAATTAAATTCTATGTTCTCTAATAATTGAAGTTAGATGTTTTTATTTACTAATAACAGAAAATTTTCAAATATCTGGTCTTTTTTACAAGAGAAAATGATTAATTTAGTTTTTAAACTTTACGAAATTGTGCAAATTTTAGTTTTCTCAGCCATAATTAATCGTTGTTCTGAATCACTCACCGTCACAATAATTGATTCTCTTTATTCCTAGAAATATCACTCGAAAAGCATCGTTACTCCTTCATAACCTTACCCCGATGGTACTCATCACTAATTAGGTACTTAATGTTGAGGTTTGATTTCTCATATGATTACTTTAAGAAAGTCATTTTTTTCGATTTGAATTTTTTTCAAAAAAAAATGATTTTCTGATATGAAGAATTAACTCTTACTAATATTTATTGTTTCTACGTCTAATATTAAGTGCATTTTACAGTATAGTTTATCCTTGCGTGAGTGTAAAGTCGATTGATTAATTGATATATATTAAAGTATATATATTGTATATATCAATTGAAAGATCAATATGATTATGTTAAAAGAATCTCTATTCGACTTATTTATGATATGAAAATCGAAATTAGAAGTAATTGCTATTTTTAACTCCTCATAATGGGACACCTTTTGGCATTCCCCATAAATCTTTTCTTGATTAACAGATATACATTCGAGATTAGACGTAATTGCAACAATTAATACTAGTAATCCAATGTTATTTTCATCAATTAATAAACACATAAGGTTGATTTCTTTACCTTTATTTAATTTTGATTGCACCCAATTGAAATCTATGTTCGACTAGTGAATATTATATTGTAATATACTTGCATGTTCTTAATGTTGTCTCATGTATTCAGAATAGCAAACAAGAAATAATAAAATATGAAAATAAATATAAAAGAACTATCCGACTTCATAGAACCCATTGTGTGTCTTTAAAAAATTTAATTCCCTTAAATATTTGAAGTTGTAGATTAATTCCTTCCAAGATAAAACAGATTAATCATTAAAGAAGTAGTGGTACCCCAAACTTCAATAATTTCAACGAACTCAAAAGGACCGCAATGAGATCATATTCACAAACACGATCGATTTATTTTGTAAGAAATGTATGCAGAAGAAGGAAAGAATTCAATGCGGAAGAATGAGATAAAATCTCTCTATTTATAGCCAACAAAGTAATATGAAAATATGTTAATTGTGCCTTATCGGAAAAGTCACAGCTCCTTAGAAAAGAGACAAACTTTTAGAAATGTCACAAACCCTTTGGAAAATGTACAACCTTTCGAATGGTCACAACTCTTTAGAAAAGACACAACTCTTTAGAAAAAACACAACCTTTCGAATGGTCACAACTCTTTAGAAAAAACACAACCTTTCAAATGGTCACAACCCTTTAGAAAAGACACAACCTTTCCTAAATGTCACAACTCTTCGTAAAAATAGCAATCCTTCAGGAGTGTCACAGCCATTCACTTCCTATTCACACCTTTAAAACCCAACATTTAAAGAGAGTAAAATATTCACGTCTTATTTATTTATTGTGTAATTTATTATATTTTTACCAACATACACTAACCCGATCCTAATAACAAAAAAGGTTTTATATAAATTGTAATCCAAAGTTTCCTTCAATAAAATCATTTTTTTTTTTTGAGAAATTCATTTGCAAGAGATTTTCAAAGACCTCGAAATGAACAAAGTTTTTTACAAAAAATTATGTAATGTTTTTAATGAAGCGGTCAAACAAACTCTACCATTAATTTAATGGTATTCCGTTTAGTTAATTTTACTATCTGAAAATTTAAATTAAATTAAGTTATTCAAATCTTCAGATATTTTTGCAGTCAAACTGACTTTTTGATTTTTATTTTAAGATTTTCTTCCACTATCACTAAAATAAAACTTAATTAACGTTTGAACTAATTATTAGTAGTCTGTTACTATCATATAAAACATAAATAAAGGAGACTTAGAAATATGAATATTTCATTCAAAAACCAGTTAATTACAATTTAGGAAATGAAAGAAATTTTAGTAGTAAATCTACTTTAATTTCTTTGGAAGCCATAGATGGACCTTGTCCAACAAAGAAAAAACATAAAGATATAAATATTGACCTAGTCGAGATTTTTCACATCTATAATACGCTACCTTTTCCATATGTCTTTTCTTCTATTATTAATAGAGATCTTACAATTAATGTATTATTAATAAAAAATGCTCTTTTCAATTAAATTATTCAATTCCACACTCATAGCCTTAAATTATATCCTCCCCTCACACATTCACACACACAGAGTCTTGTTCTTTTCAAGTCAAGTTCAACAGGTTCACCAAAGGAGCAAGCTTGCAAAATTTAATTCATATCAAATTATTATTATTATTAAAATTAAAAATTATGACTAGTACATTGTTTTATATTTCCATATGTGTTGTGTTTTAATCAAGAAAGTTGATTCTTTTTTTATCCCAAACCATGGAATTCCGTTAAGAAAAGGTTATGTTCCTTTCTCCGTTCAATTTAACTTGTTCATTATTATTAAAAGAACAAAGTCTTAATATATCAAAAACTAATAATTACATTTTATGTTTTGATATGTGTGGCATTTTTAAATTCTGAGTTATAATTTTTTTTAAAAATTTCATGTTCAAATTTACAGTCAAACTAATCTCAAAATTTAAATTATGCCACAATTTATAAATTGGAATGAAAGAGAATATTTCTTTTCATGTTTTATTTTTAGAAAGTAATATTGAAAATTTCTTGAATTTAACGCAAATTATTACTATTAGTTTACACTCGTGAATCTGGGCATACAACATAACAAGTAGTTTCAAACTCTTGTATTATATGAGCTTCTTAAAAAAATTGAGAGACATACCTTAACTTGACGAGAATTCAAAGATATATTTCGCATGATCAGAGTATATTTAAGTTTAATTAATCACGAAAAAAATATTTTTAAGACTGTCAATAATACGTAGATGAAACTAATAATTCAAAGTATCAGGATCAACTAGACCCCATCATTTTCTCTGGTTTAGAATTCTTCACTTATCTATGTTTTGTAACAGCCTAAATTGAAAGAAAGACGCTTGCTTGCTTCCTTGTTTTCTTCGCGTGATGCAAACGTCTTCACTATAACTTTTCTCCTCATTTTCTATCGTCTCTCTCTCATACATTACGCTAAACTTGCTTTTGTTTCTGTGATTCTGTTTTGCTTTTTACAGAGCACGTCGTTTTCCAATTTCTTGTATACTCTGTTTGTTTGTTTTTGCTTTCTGGGTCGGTTTTATTTTCATTTGGTTTTCAAGACAAGTCTCTTTTTCTCTAATGGGTTTGTGTTTTCTTTAAGTTTAATTAACTCTTTCTTTGAGGGGTTTATACTGTTTCTGGGTTTTGACTGTAAAAAGAGAAAATTACGCCGGAATTATTGGGTTTTGCGGTGACCGGAAAAAGATTGAAAATTGAAGGGAAAAATTGACTTTTTGTTTTCTTTTTCTGTATTTTTATATAGTATAGTTGTCCAAACGTCAAAAAAATATATTTTTTTCACCTTGTATATAGACCGAGTAATATTCTCCTCTTATTCACAAATCCCGTCATTTTCTCTCCTTCTTTCTCTCTCCCTCTCTCTGTTTTTTTTCCCCATTTCTACTCTGTGTTTTTTTTTCCTTTCTCTTCTCCTCTGTTTCTTTGGGTGTCTAGAGAGAGAAACAGTTTCTTCAATCTCTTTCTCTCTCTTTGTCTCTGTGTTTGTGGTTGTTGAATAATCATGTCAATGGAAAAGGGGTCATTGCAATCAAACCTTGATTGTTTCTTGGAATGCACAACACCATTAGTCCCTTCACAGTTTTTGCCTCAGGTTTGTTTGTTTGTTTGTTTTTGGGGTTTTTTTACCCCTAATTTGATTTTGATGAATGTGATTTGTTGTATGTGCAGAGTGAGATTAGAAATCTAAATACGCTATGGCATCCATGGGAAAGAGAAAAGGTTGAATACTTTACTTTGGGTGATCTTTGGAATTGTTATGATGAATGGAGTGCTTATGGTGCTGGAGTTCCTATTAAAACAGATTCAGCAGAAACATTAGTACAATATTATGTTCCTTATCTTTCTGCTATTCAAATCTTTATCAGCAGATCATCTGTTAATTTTCTCAGGTAAATTAAAATTCCTTTCTGGGTATCTCAATTTCATCATAAATTTTTGTGCATTAAGCATCTCGCGTTCACACAAGATCGTTTTAATTGTTAATTATGAAGATAAATGAGGTTTGTGTTGCATTTTTTAATAGGGAAGAGACGGAATCGAGGGATTCATCGTTCAGTGATTCGTTTAGTGATGAGAGTGAAAGTGAAAAGTTGTCAAGATGGGATGGATGTTCATCTGAGGAAGGTGATAGTCTTTGGCATATGAATGATAGATGGGGTTATCTCTATTTTCAGTACTTTGAGAGATCAACTCCTTATGGAAGAGTCCCTTTGATGGACAAGGTATCCTTTTTGCTTCTTTAGCTGCTATTCCCCTTGTTGAAAGTCTTCTTTTTGACACACTGGTAGCTGGTGCTTTAAGGAAATGTATGTGGTAAAATCATATAGTAGTTGTTTATGTATCTTTACTTGTGATTTTGTGAACATTTATCAACATATCATTTATGGTTTTACCCTTATGGAATCCATGGTGACATGTCTATTACAGTACTGTTCTTTATCTGTCGTTATGTGAAGCCTTTGTTCTTTCTCTGTGCATTGGAGTTATTGATATAAGATTCCATGTTAAGCATGTGGCTTGATTTCTTAGCATATATTGGTTTGTTTTTCGAGTTCTTTGATTCAAAAACTGAATTCATTTTGCTTGCAGATTAGTGGTTTCGCTGAAAGACACCCTGGATTAATGTCATTGAGAAGTGTAGACCTTTCACCAGCTAGTTGGATGTCAGTTGCTTGGTATGCTAATTCTCTCCTTGTTTCCTTATGATCATGGGAGCTGATAGTAGATTTTGTTAAGTTAATGAAACGTGTACGCGTAAAATTGTTGTGTTATATTGGTATGTGTTAAAAAGGTTTACTTGATGAGTGTTCAATTGAATCTTGTGTGTTCCTTGTAGTGTATACTTTTGGTATTGCTGACTTACTTGTTTAGCAAGGGGAACAAAAAGGAGGAGTTTTCTCACTAAGCTTTTTCGAATTGAATTACAGGTATCCGATATATCACATTCCTATGGGAAGAACCATTAAAGACTTGTCAGCATGCTTTCTCACATTCCATACACTTTCTTCTTCTTTTCAAGGTATTATTCTATCTGTCTTTTGATTCATTGAACTTTTGAATATACCGTTGCTTTTCCCTTTACACCGACTTTTTGGTATAATGGTGCAGATATGGACGTTGATGATGACATGGAGAATGGTAAACGAAAACGAAAGGAAGGAGAAAGTATCCCCCTTGTGCCTTTCGGCTTGGGCACTTACAAAATGCAGGGAGATGTGTGGCTTTCAGACAGGAGTGGGAAGGACCAAGAGAGGCTGTCAACACTTTTTAGTGTGGCTGATTCTTGGCTAAAGCAGTTGGGTGTCCAGCATCACGACTTTAACTATTTCATGGGTATTCGTCGTGGCTGATCACATCTCAAATGAATGAATTCGAGCTTCATAAAACCCCACCAACGGGGCTGAGTACTACTGGAGTTCCTTTTTATTAACATAGGCTCTCTGAGGTGTTTCTGGTTTGTTGCTTTCGGTAGCATGAACAGCCTTAGAACTCCCTCCTATATAAAGGCATTAGTATTTTACGCGTTGTTCTTCGAATCCTTAGCTTGAGCTTTCTGTGACTTGTTTTTTTTGTATGTATAGGGAGAGGACTAATTGTGCAGGACTTCATCTTTACATGACTCTTATGATGACCCCCTAGTACTTTGTGAGCAATACTTTGCTCCATCTTTTGTATAAATTCTGAAGTACCTTTTTTGGTGTTTCATTTGTGCTTTTTCCTTGTAATATGTTCATGTAAATAGTTCATCTTTCAATAGTAAAGAATTTCCTGTACAAGTACAAAAAATAGAGTTGTTGTGTTCACATTGAACCTCTTATGAAGTATAGTACTTTTTCCTTTTCAGTTTCTCACATAATTTTTGGTATCCACGTTGGAGTCTGACTGAATTCGAATTTGTGTTAGAAAGTTTCACATTGAGGATAAAACACTATGACTATGTATTCGGGGAGATTTGAACTCGAGATTTCTGGCTAAGAATGACTTTAACTTGAGACTTCTGACTAAGATTGAAGGAATACTTATCATTCTATCGGAACCCTCATTGGTATGAGGTGTATTATTTATGTTTGTTGGCTGTGGATGAGGTTTGGTTTATGATTTTTATGAAGGGGTTTTCAAAAAGTCTAAAGCATGAACAGAAGTGGGACCTTTTTTGTTGCAGAAAAAGCCACAATAGTAGTGTTGCCATAATGACATTGCCATAATAATGTGTCATTTTCTAAATGAAAGCTTAGTAAGATGGGGGAAACCAGCAATTAATCTGTTGGATCTGTCTAATAGACTTTTTGTTTGACACTCTTTCGTTTTTCCCCATCTTTTTTGTTTGGTTTCTTCCCTTCATTATATTTAACGGTGGAGGTAGTTCGGGCAAACTCGAAATCTGAATTGAAATATTTGTTATTTTAGAAAATCAAGATAAATGTAATTTTATTTTTACTCTGATAATATATTTGAAAAGAGATTAAAATGTTTAAAAGAAGTGTACTATTAAATTGAAATTAAAGACTAAATAAAAGTATCCTAAACAAAATCATCCTTTTGGTTAATATATCAACTAAAAAATGGACTCAAGGGAGTAGATGAAAAGAAAAGAATTGAAAGATGAAAAGTCAAATGATATTTGGTAGGTATTCATGCATAATATAATGTGCCTTATGTATTAGAATGATGACTTTATCTCATGATTGTGTGTGCCAAAACAATTAATTTGAGATTTAAACATTAATTTTTTCATAAGATTTAAATTTACTTAACTAAAATTTACATATAGTAACCACTATAATATATAATTATTTCTACTTAAAACATTTTGAAAGTATTACAAAATTGCAACCAAATCAAACATACAAATTACAAAGTACCAAAGAAAAAAATATATTCCTTCTGTTCACTTTTATTTTTGTTCAAACTCCTAGATAGTAATAATAATTTTTTTTAGCATATTACGAAATGAACGGCATTTCTTCCTGTTTTACTTTCAAAACTAATCATTCATTTCCAAATTTTATAAAATTTGTAACGTTCATGGTGTACAAGTAAAAGTGAACCGCGTGACAATATGAATCTTCTAGTGAATTAAAAATAAATGATTATAAAAACAATAATTTAAGATTTGACAATGGGGTTGGCAAAAAGACAAAAATAGAATGGATAAACCGCAATTTCCAACACGTGTCCCATAAGATGATAAAAAATTTTCCTATGTTCAACATCCTTTCATCATTAACAATTCGGTCATTCAATTTTCCACATCCCAATATATATTCTTTTTAGTTAATTTTATCTTAGATTAGATTAATCATCTTAGCTAATTTCTCTTGATGGCATTGAATAAAGTATTATAATAAATTGGATATAAATGGTTCAATTCTATGTTGATAACAATGAGTACAAGTAGTTCACCAGCATTGATTATGATGGTATGTTTGAGATTTCTTCATTTTTAATTGAATGTTCCGATTAATCAATTCAATACAAATTCTAATATAAATATTGACTTCGAAAGAAAAGAAGAAGTGGTTCACTATTCTAACTCCTCAATCACTTCAAGCACTAGAATTAAACAGCTAGATGAATTTGACCGTTTCTTTTAACAAGACAATGGGGACAACTTGTAATCAACTTTAGAAATGGTCCAATAGGAGTAAAAAATTAAAAATTAAAAGGAAATGATAATGATTTCACTATCTCTTTTTAATTAATAAGAGTAGAAGCATTTTGTTGATCTAAAAAGTGCAACCACTAACCATATGACAATAAGAGAAAATTTTGAGTGCAACAACCAACAAACAACTCCTAGCTATACCTGGGGCATTTTGGTTGTTTTTTATGATTAATTAAGTGAAGAAGTCATGCCCACATTGGTTGTATATTATATGGAATTTGTTCAAATTCAACTCATGTTGTGCAACAAACAACTAAGGAGTAAATGAATTGTATGATCCACTTTGGGAACCAATGAAATGAATGCATTAATTACGAGTGTTAACTTTTTCTAAGTATATATGGGATTATGATGATCCAATCTATTTGAGGTGGGATTGTTTTATTTAGTGCTTGATGATTGGACAAGCTCAAACTTAGAGATAAATCAATTTTTTAATAGTTTGTGAAGTAAACGCTGGTCTATATACAGCTCAATCAATTTCATGAAATATCTTTAGTCTAGTTTTGCTTTTTGAAAGTAAAACGATATAAATTTTGACCAAATGTTGCTTCTGTATGGTTTTATGTTTCGATTTGAATATCCATATTTTAATTTTAAAATATTAAATTAGTTTAGTCAAATTTAACATTTAAGATTAGTTACATTATCAAACAGTTACTCGAAACGCCAAATAGGACAACTATTTTAAAACTAAAGGAGTAAACTCAAACCTCATAATCATCTCGACCAATTTAATTAATTACTAAGCCACACACTTTAAGTATATAGATATATTCATCTTTTCTTGCCAATAAATAATGTCAAATCTCACTTAGACTTGAATTGTCAATGGGAACATGTTTGTGGTACCACAATCATAACCTTTGCCATACTTGTGGGTGTGGCTGATCATAATCATATACTGCTTTAATTAAAGTTCCAATAAAAGGTAATCTTGGATGTGCCACACATTAGAATATTGGTTTAATTTTGGCTAGTTTTCTCAAAACTTTAATGATCACTTATAAGGAAGGTTTTTTCGTTACTCGAACGAAGGGTCTTTTGAAAATAATAATTTTAGCTTAAATAAAAGGATAAGATTTACATATACTTTTTTTTTATATTTCACTTATAAAATTATACTAAATATGTTACGTTTTTGTTATTTTTTAATAAGAAAGGTTTGGATAAGGAAAGATTCAAAGTTTGGTAGGATTCAAAATTGATATATTTAATTTCATATCATGTGTTAGGTGACATTTTGTGCCAAGTTAAATAAATGGGTGATCAAAGATTCAACTGACATAATTTCACAATTAAATGCGATGTTGTCATACTCACAACATATTTTGATTGATCTTATGACTTTCTTTTACATTTATCAAAAATAAAATAAAAATCATCTTTGTTATTTATTGAAATGTTTGGAACTTCTATTTTATACATAAAATTCATTTATATGTATATTACAACCAAAACTGATGCCTGAAGCCTGATGAAAACCAAAAGTTTTACCTGGTGGATCTTTTTAAGTTGAGGTCATTAAACAACACATATTTCATTAGTTTAGGAGCATATTACTTCTCTTTATTATAATTTGAACTTTGGATAGATGTATCTAGCGCGTGCAGATACATGTATCCAGGGGCGGAGCCAACAATATGTCAGGGGGTTCACCCGAACACCTTCGACGGAAAATCCTACTATTTATACATGATTAAAATTATTTTTTTGTATATACAGTAGATGTCGAACCCCCTTCGAATAGTTCATATGTTTACTTTTTCAGATTTTGAACCCCCTAATTAAAAATCCTAGCTCCGCCACTACCTGTATCGGATACATGAGGTCAAAATTAGGTGTAATTTATTTTATATGTACTATGTCCAAGTTGATTGGCATGTATCTGACTCTTTGCTTGCATCTCTCCTCTCTCGCTCGCCTCTCTCCCTATGTATATGTATTTTCAAAATGTATTTGGAATGAATCTTGTAACCTAGATACACGTATCTAGTGTGATTCACATGTCACTGGGATACATAGACTATCTCGCTCGCCTCCTCTTATCTCACTCGCTCCTCTCCTTCTCTCGCTTGCCTCTCCCTAATTCAGTGTATCTGGTAGCAAAAATAATGATGTATCTAGGTTTATATAACTTGAAATCTCGTATAGAATTATTAATTTATAAGCCAATATATAATTATTTCAAACTTTAAAAAAAAATAAAAATATGATAGGAATAGTTGCGTAAGTTGATAGTTTTTCCTTTCTTATACAGTAAAACCTCACTAAATTAATACTCGGTTAATTAATAATCACTCAAAAATAATATTTTCCTCCGGTCCCGACTTGGGCCAATGGAAAAAATCACTCATTTTGATATGATAATAAGACAAGATATTTTCAGAAGACCCCTATATAAATATATGGTCCCATTAATATTATAAATTAATAATTCTTTAAAAGTACAAATATATCTAAGACAATTTAGTGAAATATTATTCTATTTTGTTCTGTTTTTTGTTAAAATTTAAATCTCGTTGAAGCTCATCTCTAACTTTTCTTTTTGCATCCAAAAGTTTCGATGTTGTCTTTTCGAACTGCACCATAAAATTGTGAAGAATTGTAGATGTGATAAGTACTTCCTAACGCGTAACTGGTTCCAAAAGTATTGTATCATCTCCAACCTTATCATCGACATTATTTTTTCCAATGGTATCCACAATTTGTCCTAAGCTCTGAACCTCTGAACATGTATAATTGTCACCCCGTCCAATATGTTATTAAAGTTCATTTTATTGCTATAACCAAGATCATTAATCATGACTTCAAGTTCATGAATGACGTTTTCACAGGTGAGTTTATTCAAATTCTCTGAGATTTCATTCCTGAATGAATTTTGTGGTATCAAAACACTCTTTAAATTAATAATATTAATGTATCGATTCAATAATACCTCTACTAAATAATAATATTTCATAGTCCCACCTATATTAATTTGGTGAGATTTTACTGTAGTACCACATTTCTACAATTTTGACTTTACTTTACTACGATGAAATATGTAAATGGGCCCTCTTGGTTTCCGTTGAATTGATCCATCAAAAATTTGAATTTGTATATAGAATTGGGCTCTATGCTCCAAAACCAAAATGGGCCAGAAAATTGTTGAGAGTAAAGTCGGATTTTTTTTTGAGAAACTCCATAATTAGATATACTTCAATTATTAATTGAGCAACTTTCACATATAGCAAACATAAAAATTATATTTGTATGTTATAACTATAGTTTGCATAATTGTGCTCCATAGCAAATTTTATGTTTGCTATAGAGCTTTTGATTTGTATAATTCGCTAGATACATCTAATTTTATACAAATTGTTCAATTTTGTATAAATTCATTTATACATTGTAATTTGTATAATAAGATCTGTATTTGTATAATTATAAGTGTATAGGACGAAAATATATGTATTTGTATTTGTATATACACTTTTCTTTCGCTTTATACAAACACAAACGCATTTTATACATTTTATACCGAAATGTATAAAATGACTAATTGTATATCGAAAATGGCTAATTATATACCAAATCAGATGGCAAAAAAAGTGAATGTTTACTGCGAATTACAAATAAAATAAACTAAGGCTATAACATTTAATTTGAATTAATAGTTTGCTATTTAATACAATTTTCCCTTATTAACTATACTTTTAAATATTGCGTATTATACCATTAATTAAGAGTTTCCAATATATATATATATATATATTGAAAGTGCCACGAGTAAGATCGGAAGGAAAGCATGCGAGATTTGTTATGTATCCCATATACATAAGTTGATGTGACCTTCGTTGGTTAACTTGCTATACAATCAGTTCTATACTCTTTGTCAAATTTCAATTTCATTGGTTATAAGTAGTTATCTTCAATTACATTTGGAATTAATTCACACTTGGGAAAGGTTAATTAAGAAAACTGTTTTTTCCACATTAGTACTCACATTTGGAGTAATTAATTAGTTAATGTGTCAAAATGAGGTTGAGTGTTTATGTAATTGACTCAGTTTTTTTTTAAAACCAAAACTCCCATGAGTAATAATCCAGGAAAGATGTAAAAAATTAATTTGTTTTTCCCTAAATAAATAAATAATTTAACTCTTAAGCAATGACCTAATCAATGTTTGATATTTTAATACTGTATATCTTGTAGCGTAAAATGGAGGAAACGAATATTTACGAGTATCTAGGAAAAATAATTTCAGATTATCCAAATTGATTTGATAATTAGCTAACAACATAGCAGTGTAACCCCAC